>PVIH01004641.1:0-66617 GCA_004025045.1 Sigmodon hispidus
AAAGCCAAACATGCCCAAGCGGCAAACCACAACCACGGAACAGCTTGGGATCAGAAACACCCTGGACTGACCCTTTGGATCCCACTCCACCTAGAGGAACACCTGACTCACTCTTGAGGGAGGGGGGAAAGAACTGGATTTGGCCAGAAGTGGAGACTGATCTAAGCATTACTGGGTCAGTGGGACCATAGGACTGTCTACTCCCTTCCCAGGGAGGGGATGGGGAGTTGCAGAGGAAAAAAATGACCAGATGTGTTGGGAGGGGGAAGAGACCTTGAATAAGGATATACAGGGTTGGAAAAAAAAATTCAGAGGGAAAGATGAACACAAAGAAAATATAGGTGTAGCAATCTTATTTGTATTTCTTCCCTTGGTAAGCCATGCTTATCATTCTTATCCTCTGTATAGTTATTGTTAACTCATCCACATTTTAAATTCTTTTTACTGTGTTTTTTTTTTGATAAATACAAAATAAAGAAGGAAGAAAAAAAAAACAAATCTCCTTTTCAGCGACCACGCCCCTCTCCCTCAGCTTCTGCTTTCTGTTGTCCTGATTTCCCGCTACAATCTTGCATTTTTAAATTTCTAAAGTAAGCAACACATGTATAAAGATACTAAGTTCCACTGATAGCTTGAGATAGATATTGACCCGTTTTATTTTATGCATCAACTTTTTAACTAGATTGTTTTATATAAGCAGATTCTTTTTATTCTCAGAAAAGTTGTAAGTTTAAATGGGTAGGGTCTTTTGGAAGGTACCTGCTCACCAAAATTATGCCTCTAATAGACAAGTTATCCTGGATGTTATAAGAAAGAAAGCAGCACAAGTCATGTAAGTAATAATCCTCTGTGTTCTATGCATCAGTTTATGTGTATTGATTCCTACCTTGAGTTCCTGCCTTGACTTTCCTGAGTGATTGACATGAGACTTGTGATATAAAATAAGACCTTACTTCTCCAAGTTACTTTTTTCAATGACTAATCATTGCAATGTAACTCTGAACTAAGACAGTAAATAATACTAAGTGCTACAAGTAATCATGATTAAATTTACTTTTAAGGAGAGATTGATAAAAATTATTCTTAATTATGGCCAACATGTGAATATACTGTTATTTCAAGATTTAATTTATAGCATTAATGTATTCTAGCACATATAAAAAGAAAATCATTTAAAATTCTTAAGCAAATCACAAATTTTTCAAGTGTTATATCTATCGTAGATATTATGCTACTCTCATTTATTTGTTTCTTTATTAATATTGTGAGCTAAAAGAATTTAGTCAATTTTCTGTAAATTATAATTATCGTGGTTATGAAGATTATGTTAATTCTATCATTGAATATTCTTTATTTTGGCTTGGAGAGATAGGTAAAAAAGGAAAACTAATTAATTAGTTTTATATTGTAATATATACTAAACACATAGAAGAAAATTGTTTATGGAATGCAAATTGTACAACAAAAAAAATATTTTGATACAATGTTTTTGTTTTGACATATAAGCAACAAAATTTATTACTACATTTTGATAACAAGAAAAAAGTAAAAAGTCCAAAAAACTAGGAAATATAGTTTGATATATTGAGGTCTACATATTTGTAGTATTGTATCTACAAATACTACCAAGAATGGCTATAAAAAGAGAAAGCAAATGCAGCCGATTACAGTAAATCTACACAGAGATCTAAAGGTAGACACCTGAATCAAAAACTATTAAAAATGAAAAAAAATTAAATTTGGAGTTGAGAAGTGTGAAAAGCACAATACAAAATTCTATGATACTTTAATTTTTTTTTAGGAAGGATGATATTAGTGGTTATAATTGGTGCTCTACTTGATTTTCAGTTTTAAATATTTTCAAGGTTGCACATCAATCACATTTCTCCCATACTCGTCTTCTCCCACTGGCCTCCCCTCCCCTCCACTGCACCATAATCCATTCTTCAAAGAGGGTAAGTTCTCACTTGGAGAGTCAACAAAGTCTAGCATAACTAATTGAGGTATAAACAATTGCTTTTCTTCTGTATTAAGACTGAAAAAGGCATCCCATCATAGGGTGTTGGCTCCCAAAAGGCCAGTTTATGCACCAGGAATATATCATGGTCTCTCTGTTAGGGGCCCAATAAGAGATCGAGTTATATAACTGTCACCCCATTCAAAAGGTCTAGTTTGCTAAAAAGCGTATTTTCAAGCTGTGATACCAGAGTTTTTAAGCTTCCGCTAGCTTCAATAATTTATCTCTGTGTGGGTCTCAGCATTTGCTTCCATGAGTAACTATACAAAGTTTCTATGATGCCAATTAGGATAGTCACCAATCTGATATTGCTGAAAGTCTTTGCTTGGATCATCTTTGTTAATTTCTAAGAATTTGTTTAGCACAAGTTTTCTCCCTAGCCCCATAAAGTCACCCTCAATCAAGATATTTCTTTCATTGTACTATCTCTCTGGCCCTCTCTCAAATCAGCCATCCTAATCCCTCATGATCCCATCCCATATCTGTTCCCCTTAGAATTTACCTGAGAGATCTTATTTATTTCTCTGTCTTAGGGTTATTCATGTGTGTCCCTCTTAGGGTTTTCCTTGTTATTTAGCTTCTCTGAGCTTTTAGATTATACCCAAGTTATCCTTTGATTTACATGTAATAACCATTTATGAGTGAATACATACTGTTATTGTCTTTCTGGGTCTGGTTACCTTACTCAGGATGATTTTCTTTTTAATTCCATCCATTTGCCTGAAATTTTCAAGATGTTTTTGTCTTTTCTGCTTAGTAGTCAGTCATTGTGTAGCTGTACCAAGTTATTTTTTTATCCAGTCTTTAGTTGAGAGGCATATAGGTAGTTTCCAAGTTCTGGCTAGTATATATAGTGTTGCTATAAACATATATAAGCACCATAGAAGTAGGTGGAGAAATCAGAGGAGTTCATGTGGTACGAATGAGCATCTTTGGTGTATCTAACCAAGAGTGATATTCCTAGATGTTAAGGTAGATGGATTTTTAATCTTCGGAGAAGCCATCATACAGATTTCCAAAGTGTCTGTACAACTTTGCACTCCCAAGAGCAATGCAGGAGTGTTCCCTGTACTTCACATTCTTTGCAGCATAGGGTATCATCAGTGTATTTGATCTTAGCTATTCTGATATGTGTAATATAGTATATCACAGTAATTTTGATTTGCATTTTCCTGATGGCTAGGGAAGTTGAAATATTTTTTAAATGTCTTTTGGCCCTTTGTGAGTTTTCTGCTGAGAATTCTGTGTTTAGATTTATGCCCCACTGTTTAATTGGGTTAGGTTATTTGGTATTTTGATGTCTACTTAATTGAGTTCTTATTATATTTTAGAGATGAACTCTCGGGTCGAGTTCTGGTTCCAGGACAAGGTGCTGTCTGTGGAGCTTGTCTCCTTGAACTCCGTAGCAGACAGAGATAAACATTGGCTATCAGGGTTCCCCCAGCTGCTGCTAAGACAGGGGAACTTGCATGGCCACCCTACCTCCAATGCTCCAACAGAGAAGGACTGAGGACTCTGAAAACCAGACTCACTCTGCCCAAAGGTGAGGTGAGGTCAGCAAGCCCCAACACCTGAATCCCTGACAGGGAAAATTGTGTTCCAGTCGGGTTCCAGTTCTGGGATCAGGTTCTGTCTGTGGAGCATGACTCCACACACTCCGTAGCAGACAGAGATAAACTTTGGCAGTCAGGGTTCCCCAAGCTGCTACTAAGAAAAGGGAACTTGCATGGCCACCCTGCCTACAACTGCTCCAACAGAGAAGGAATGAGGACTTGAAATTCAGACCCCTGACCAGAGCAGAGTCAGATCAAGCAGACCACTTGCTCAGAGGTGACAGGAGGCACACAAGCCCACTTGTCACAACTGACCAGGAGACACTTAATCATAAACCACTGAAGCCATGGTCAGACATCAGTGCAAAAATATATATAATAATATAAAGAACAACAACGTAACTCCAGAAGAAAGTGGCAGTCCTATAACTACAAGACCTGAACTTAGCAAGGAAGAGGAAAAAGAAGGAAGCAACACAAAAATACCTTTATGATGATCATGGAAGCTCTCAAAAAAGTTATGAAAAATTCTCTTAAAGGAATAGAAGATAATACAACCAAAAAAAATGGAAGAGATAAAAAAAATCTATGAAAGAAACATGCCAGGAACTAAAAACTGAAATAGAAGCAATAAAAAAGGCACAAAATGAGGCAAAGATGGAAATAGAAAACCTGAAGAAAAAAGCTTGAACCACAGATACAAGCATAACCAACAGAATGCGAGAGATGGAAGATAGAATCTCTGAAGTGGAACACTCAGTAGCTCAAAAAGATATATCAGTCTAAGAAAATACTAAAACCAAAAAAAGCCATAACACAAAATGTTCAGGAAATCTGGGACATCATGAAAAGACCTAACTTGAGAATAATAGGAATAGAAGAAGAATAGCAGCTCAAAGGCACAGATAATGTTTTCCATAAAATCATAGAAGAAAACTTCCCTAACCTGAAGACGGAAATGCCTATAAAGATACAAAAAGCTTACAGAACTCCAAATAGATATGCCCCCCCAAAAAGTCAGCGTGCCACATAATAATAAAGTCACAAAACATACAAAACAATGAAAAACTTTAATAGCTGCAAAAGAAAAGGGACAACTTACCTATACAGGCAGACCCATCAGAATAACACCTGATTTTTCAATGGAAACCATGAAAGCTAGAAGGGCTTGTTCAGAAGTTATACAGATGCTAAAAGAGCATGGCTGCCAAACAAGAATACTATACCCTGCAAAAATATCAATCACCATAGAAGGAGTAAACAAGATATTTCATGACAAAGTCAGACTGAAGCAATATCTATCTACCAATCCAGCATTACAGAAAGTATTAGAGGACAACTCCAACCTAAGGACCCCAGAAATACCTATGAAACCACAAACAAACAATAACCTCAGAGAAGAATACTCCAGAGAAAGGAAATGCAAACAAGCTACCACCAAAAATAGCAGGAAATATCTATCAGTGGTCACAAATTTCCCTTAATATCAATGGACTCAACTCTCCTATAAAACAACACACACTAACAAGATGGATTTAACAATAGAAGCCATTCTTCTGTTGCCTACAAGAAACACACCTCAACCACAAAGACAGACACAGGCTTAGAGTAAAGGGTTGGGAAAAGATTTTCCAGTCAAATGGTCCTAAGAAACAAGCTGGTGTTGCCATCCTAATATCTTACAAAGTAGACTTTAAGCTAAATGCAATTAAAAGGGACCAAGAGGATCATTACTTATTCATCACAGGAAAAATTGGTCAAGAGGAGATTTGAATCCTGAATATTTATGCCCCTAATATAAGGGCACCTACCTATGTAAAAGAAACACTGCTAAAACTTGAATCCCACAACAATTCTCACACCCTAATAGTGGGAGACGTCAATACCACACTTTCAACCCTGGATAGGACAAGCAGACAGAGACTCAACAGAGAAATAAGGAGTCTAAAAGAAGTTTTGATGCAAATAGATTTAATGGATATCTAATGAAGCTTCCACCCAAATGCAAAGGAATATACATATTTCTCAGCTCCTCATGGAACTTTCTCCAAAATTGACCACATAATTGGTCATAAAGCAAATATCAACAGATAAAAAAAATGAAAATAATCCCTTGTAAGACATCGGACGATCGGGGCCTAAGGTTAGAGTTCAACAACATGAAAAATCAAAGAAAACCTACTACCTCATGGAAATTAAACATCACTCAGCTGAACAACCTCTGCGTCAAGGAAGAAAATGAGAAAGAAATCAAAGTCTTCCTAGAATTTAAAGAAAATGAATCCAGAATGTATTCAAACTTGTGGGACACAATGAAAGCAGTCTTAAGAGGGAAATTCATAGCGCTATATGACTATTTGAAAAATCTAGAGAAATCCCACACTAGAGAATTAACAGCTCAGCTGAAAGCCTTAGAACAATTAGAAGCAAACTCACCTAGATGGAGTAGACAGCAGGAAATAATCAAACTTAGAGCTGAAAATAATACAACTGAAACAAAAAGAACAATACAAAGAATCAATGAATATAAGAGTTGGTTCTTTGAGAAAGTCAACAAGATAGATAAGCCCTTAGCCAAACTAATCAAAAAACAGAGAGAGAGTGTTCAAATCAACAAAATCAGAAATGAATAGAGGGATGTAACAATGAACCCCCAAAGAAATCCAGAGAATTTTCAGATCATACTTTAAAAATCTGTATTCCACAAAAATGGAAAACCTAGAAGAAATGGACAGCTTTCTGGACAGGTACAATCTACCAAAACTAAATGAAGATCAGATTAATTACCTAAACGGGCCTACAACCCTTAAGGAAATTGAACCTATCATTAAAAACCTCCCCCAAAATAAAAGTCCTGGTCCAGATGGTTTCACTGCCTAATTCTACTAGACATTCAAAGAAGAATTACTACTGTTACTCCTCAAACTATTTCACAGAGTAGAAACTGAAGGAATATTACCAAATTCCTTTTATGAGTCCACAATTATCCTAATACCCAAGCCACTCAAGGACACAACAAAGAAGGAGAGTTACAGACCAATTTCCCTCATGAATATTGATGTGAAAATTCTCAACAAAATTTTAGCAAACTGTATATAACAATGTATAAAAAGTATCATCCAACACGATCAAGTAGACTTCATTCCAGAAATGCAGGGCTGGTTTAACATATAAAAAATGCTAAATGTTATCCATCATATAAACAAACTAAAGGAACAAAACCACATGATCATAGCCTTAGATGCTGAAAGAGCATTTGAAAAAATCCAACACTCCTTTATGATTAAAGCCCTGGAGAGATCAGGAATACAGAGAGAATACCTAAATACAACGCAGGCGATTTACAAGAAGCCAGCAGCCAGCATCAAACTTAATGGAGAAAATCTCAAAGCAATCCCACTAAAATCAGGAACTAGAAAAGGATGTCCTCTCTCCCCTTATCTATTCAATATAGTTCTCGAAGTTTTAGCTAAAGCAATAACAGAACAAAAGGAGATTAAGAGGATACAAATTGGAAAAGAAGATGTGAAGCTATCTCTATTTGCAGATGATATGATTGTATACATAAGTGACCCACAAAATTCTTCCAAGGAACTGCTTCAGCTGATAAACACCTTCAGCAATGTAGAGAGATACAAGATAAACTCAAAGAAATCAGTAGCCCTTCTATACACTAAAGACAGAAGAGCTGAAAAATAAATAAGGGAAACATTACCCTTCATAATAGTTGAAAATAGTATTAAATACCTTGAAGTAACTATAACCAAAGAAGTAACAGACCTATTTGACAAAAATTTTAAATCACTGAAGAAAGAAATTGAAGAAGATATCAGAAAATGGTAAGCTCTCCCATGTTCCTGGATTGGTAGGATCAACATAGTAAAAATGGCAATTCTACCAAAGGCAATCTACAGATTCAATGCACTGCCCATCAAAATCCCAACACAATATTTTTTGGACCTTGAAAGAACAATACTCAATTTCATTTGGAATAACAGGAAAGCCAGGATTGCCAAAACAATTTTACTCAACAAAAAATCTCAGGAGATATCACCATCCCTGACTTCAAGTTATACTATAGAGCTACAGTAATAAAAACAACCTGGTACTGGCATAAAAACAGACTTGTGGATGAATGGAATAGAATTGAGGATCCAGATATTAACCCAAAAACCTATGAACACCTGATATTCAACAAAGAGGCCCAAAATATTCAATGGAAAAAAGATAGTATATTTAACAAATGGTGTTGGCATAGCTGGATGGAATGGTGTAAAAAAATGCAAATAGATCCAAGCCTGTCACCCTACACAAAACTCAAATTCCAGTGGATCAAACACCTCAACATAAACCCAGCCACTTTAAACTTGATAGAAAAGAAAGTGAAAAATACACGTCTAGGAATTGGCACAGTTGACCACTTCCTAAATATAACACCAATGGCACAGACACTAAGACCAACAATCAATAAGTGGGATCTCCTGAAGCTAAGAAGCTTCAGTTAAGCCAAGGACACTGTCAATAGGACAAAACGACAGCCTACAGAATGGGAAAAGATTTTCACCAATCCTACAAGTGATATAGGACTGATCTCTAAAATATATAAAGAACTCAAGTATCTAGAGCCCAAAACATTGAATAACCCAATCAAAAAATGTGGTTCAGATTTAAAAAGGGAATTCTCAGCAGAAGAATTACAAATGGCTGAAAGGCACCTGAAAAAAATTCTTATCATCTTTAGCCATCAGAGAAATGCAAATCAAAACAACTTTGAGATACCACCTGATAACAGTTAGATTGTCTAAGATAAAAGACACAGATGATAGCCTATGCTGGAGAAGATGCAGAACAAGGGGAACATGCCTCCATTGTTGGTGGGAGTGTAATCTTGTTCAGTCACTTTGGAATGCAGTATGGTGGTTTCTCAGAAAATTGAGAATCCATCTCCCCAAGCACCGAGCAATACCATTTCTGGGTGTATACACTAAAGATGCACAGTCACACTCCAAAGGCATTAGCTCAACTATGTTCATAGAAGCGTTTTTTGTCATAGCATGAATCTAGAAACAACCTAGATGCCCATCAACTGAAGAATGGATTAACAAACTGTTGTACAACTACACAATGGAGTACTACTCAGCAGTAAGAAAGAATAATACCCTAAAATTTGCAGCCAAATGGATCGATTTAGTGATTATCCTCCTGAGCAAGGTATCATAAACCCAGAAAGATAAGCAGGTGATATACTCACCCATTAGTGGACTCTAAACAAACAAACAAACAAATAAAAAAGCAAAACATTCCCAAGCTGCAAACCACAAACACTGAACAGCTTGGGATGAGAAACACCTTGGAATGACTCCTTGGATCCCACTCCCCCTAGAGGACACCTGACTCAGTCTTGAGGTTGGGGGGAGAAAACTGGATCTGCCAGGAGTGGAGACTGAACTAAGCAATATTGGGTCAGTGGGACCATGGGACTGCCTGCTGCCTGCAGAGGGGCGGGATGGGGATTTGTGGAGAAGAGAGAATGACTTGATGTGGTGGGAGGGGGAAGGGACCTTGAATAAGGATATAGAAGGATAAAAAATGTGACTTCTTTGTTCATAATTATAAAATTAAAAAAAACAATAATTTGTGGTTTGTTTTTATTGGTCTTTAATATGACTACAAAAATTATGCAGGTATTATTCTTCTGTTTATGGAAGTAGGCATAACCTTGCCAGTTTTCTGCTGGCTTTCTAAGTTGTATACATTGTTTAATGACTGTCACACTTCTCCTTTGGGTACTACAATTGAAGACAGTATTGTCCTTCAACATAACTGAGAATATTAGACAGTGATTGAATGTCATCCAATGCTTCAATATGCATGATGTCATTTGTCATCTCAGTCATCACTGGCACTTTGTCATTTATGTTACTGTAAGCATTATATCAACTCTCATTTGCAAGTTCTTAAACCTGTCCCCTCTATAGAAACTCATTGAAAACATCAACAACTATCTACATACAAAAAGACACTGCTAATAAAATATATAAATTTAAGTTTGTTTGAATCATTCATATTTTAATACAACAAAATACTATTTATTACATATTTGTTATATAATGCACTAATTTTATTTTAATGGATTAAGTAAATGTATACTGATTACTACATGAAAAATCAAATCTCATTGTTGAAATGACTAAACATAATTTTATAAATAATGGAGGTTTTCTATGTGAATGAAAATTTATGACACTGTTTAACATTTTCATATGTGTAATAGTAGGCAATATAACTACCCTTAGAGAAGTAAAATAATGAAACTGAGATAATTTGAATGTTTTCAAGGATACAACTTTAACATTTTGAGCATTAAACATAGAATATAGAATTTTACATCTTGCAAATATTTTTTGTGTTTTTTCTTTATAAATTAACTGTTGTCTTTAAAACATTTTTTGTCTTAGATTTTTTTAAATGATGAAAAAAAAGCTATATATCTTTTTTTCTATTGTTTGCTTTTTTATTTTTATTATGAATAAAATCATATTTCTTTTATCTATGTTTATCCTGTTCAAGTTTCCTTTCCCCTACAACCCCTTCCAGTCATTCTCTCTTCTCCACATCTCTTTATTTCTTCCCCAGCAAGGGCACGAGGTCCCAAGGTCCCAATATGGCTTAGTTCAGCATCCTCTCCTAGCAGATCCACTTTCCTCACCCCAGCATCAAGACTGAGTCAGGTGTTTCTCTGGAGGAAGTGGGATCCAAGGTGCCAGTCCAAGGTCTTTCAGATCTCAAGCTGTCCAGGGGTTGTGGTTAGCAGCTTGGACATGCATTGCTTTTTGCTTTTTTGTTTAGAGTCCACTAATCAGCACGTACATACATTGCTTATCTTTCTGGATTTGTGATATCACGCTCAGGAGGATATTCTCCAAATCCATTCATTTGCCTGCAAATTTTAGGGTATCATTTTTATTACTTCTGAGAAGTAATCCATTGTGTAGATGTACCAGAGTTTGCTAATCCATTCTTCAGCTGAGGTGCATCTAGGTTGTTTCCAGGTTGTTCTCACTCTTACTAATAATGCTGTTATGAACATAGTTCAGCTAATGTCTTTGGATTGTGAATGTGCATCTTTAGGGTATAAGACTTGGATCCTTGGGGAGATTGATTCCTAGTTTTCTGAGAAACCACCATACTGCATTCCAGAGTGGCTGAACAAACTTATGCTCCCACTGATAATGGAGGACTGTTCCCCTTGCTCTGCAACCTCTCCAACATCATCTGTCATCTGTGTCTTCTTTCTTAGCCAATCAGACAGGTGTAAAGTGATATCTCAAAGATATTTGGATTTGCATTTCTCTGATGATTAAAGATGTTGAACACTTTTTCAGGTGCCTTTCAGCAATTCGTAATTCTTCTGCTGAGAATTCCCTTTTTAGTTCTGAACTCCATGTTTCGATTGGGTTATTCAAGGTTTGGGGCTCTAGTTTCCTGAGTTCTCTTTATATTTTAGAGATCAATTCATTCTTCTTGTGAAAAGTGAGTACCTCATTTTTCACTCTTACAGCATGTAACTCCATGGTTTAAGAGGAAGTTGACCTGTTTCCAACTGCCATATGGTGGATATTTAGTTTAATTCATTCATGGTAATTTTATTCTTCTATCTAGTGTTAGAAATAAGAATATGTCTATGATCAATGACATGTTAGTTAAGCCCTTTAAATAACATTAAGGAATACTTTTTTAACTCAAAAGAATAAATGAATAATATTAATCATTTTCCTTTGAATAATTCTGAGGATGATTATGAGAAACTTTCCAAACTTCTTTCTGTGCAATTGAGGATCAATACAGAGAAGTGAAAATGGAATTTTCACATATTAATCTAGAAAATGTCTCATGCCTTTATCTTGTTTTATGACAACACACATTAAAGTCACATGTTGAGGACTTGCACCTAGTGAGTACTGATACAGGAAAAAAAAATCCCTTCCAACCTAGTACATTTTCCACAATAATAATAAGTAATTATTGTTTCAAGAGTACTTTTGAAATTTTAGTATGAACTATAAGAAACTTAGACAGTATGTGGCACTATGCTATATGGACTGTGATACTGAAAGAAACTAAAAGGAGGAAACACTATGAGAAAGAGCATTTATCACTGTTAGTTTATTAAGAGTTTGGGCTATATTATACTACTTCCCTTATGGGCTTTTGCTGTTTCTTTTTCTTTCTTTTTTTGTGTCACAATAGTATTACCAGTAATACAATGTATTTATATGTAAATGTCTTAGAATTTT
Organism: Sigmodon hispidus; assembly: GCA_004025045.1. Classification (NCBI taxonomy): domain Eukaryota; kingdom Metazoa; phylum Chordata; class Mammalia; order Rodentia; family Cricetidae; genus Sigmodon; species Sigmodon hispidus. The sequence continues at coordinate 11,868 of PVIH01004641.1, forward strand.
TACATAAGAATGAGAAATAGATATTTTTTATCTAGCATCTCATCTATTTCAGTACTAAAATAGTTCATCCATCATTCCTTGCTTTAAAAAAAAATACTGTTCAAAAAAAATTACTGTTCTCCAAAAGCTCAAAGCAAGTTTCATTTGATATGCTTTTCATACTACTTTTATGAATGGGTGGAATTATTGATCCTTTACATAGACTTCAATATTAGTAGAATTTCAAACTTAATGTAAGTTCTGATAATTATTCTTTTTGTAACATACCTGAAATTAATGAACATTTGGAAGGTTCAGTTAACGCATCTATCAAATAAAGAAAATAAAGTGTAAATTTTTAGTTAGATATTGTATGTTTAGTACCAAGCACACTGAAGGTTTTGGGTATTTGTCAAATATCATTGCTATTAGTGGATTTTAAAACAAGATATTTCATGATAAGTTATGACTAATAAATTATGTTGTTTAATTATAATTTAAGACTATTATTTTAAGAATATCATAAATAATCATTTTGATAGAAAATCTACACATATTGAAATTATTTTTATCTACCAATAGCATATCATTCTTTAAAAATTTAAAGTATTTTATAGATGTTTCAGAAACTGTGAATTAATTTTTAATAAAATAAAATATTTTTCTAAATTTACACAATTTGTATTTTTCAAGAATAATAAAAACATGATAAATTTTAAATGTGTTTTGAAATATTGCAAAAGCTCTCAAGCAAGTAGGAAAAAATGCAGTTTTTTCTCATTGTTAAACCTTGAAATTCCAAAGCCCTGGGAGAAAGTATTTTGAAAGATTTTCTTATACAGATATATTTTTTGAGATTCTTGTATTACTTGTCTAACATGAATACATTATGTTACTTATATTTATGTTGAACATTATTTCATTGACCCCTAAGATCACATTATTTTTTAATGTTGACAGTAGAATTCAGAGCCATTCTAGTGAAGAGATCTACAACCAGAATATTCTCTAGTACAATATTTCATACTGATAGGCTACTTTCTCTAACTTAAAAACAAAATTTATAGAGCCTAGTCAGAAGAATAATTATCTGTGTGCACTTGTCAAAAAAGCTAAATGACTTGAATTCAATACTCAGAGCTGCTGTTGAAAAATCTGGGTGCTTTTAAAATGGTTTCTAAGAATTATCTAGTGAATGTGAAGGAGGAGACAAAAAGATTTATTTAATATTTCAGGTCTGCTAGCAGAAAGCATGCAAAGTAAGAGCCAGGAATTATGCTACTTTAACAATGGAAAAACTACCAAGATTGTTTCATCATGCATGCAAACACATATACACACACAGATGCATAGGCACACACACACAAATAATTAAAAACAAAATTGTCAAACTTAATAAATAGTTATAGAATTGGAGTTAAACATTCTGAAACTTGTAGATATGACTAAATTATTAATTATGAATAATGCGAAGGTATAGATAATATCAATCTATCTTCTCATTTGAAAGAGATCATAATAATAAAATGCCTAATTTAGATCATTTGCACTTTCAAAGTTTTGTTTCTAAATATGTGAAAATTTAGTGTTATACTATATAGTCCTGTTTTAAAGTCTTTACAACATAACTTTTTATACTTTAATTAAATTCCACTCAATTGCTTTATTGCTTAAATCACATTAACTTTATTGCTCTAGTTCTCTAGTTTGTTACAAACTTTAGAAAATAATGCAATAAAGCTGTGTAAGTTTATTAGTGAACTATGAATAATAGGATAAAATATAAAATAGAGTAATAAAATAATCAATAAAAATAATTTAATTACAAAGGCCAGTATATTTTAACTATTTAGACAATTAGACTTTAAATAAGGCAGTTTTCATTTTAACAAATAATATAAAACTACAAGTACTTGAAATTGAAATCTATTTATTACTTTTGATTAAGAAATAACTACCTGGTAAATATTATTCTTGATTTTTGCATCAATTCTTCTTCATGTCTGAATTTAAATACATATTGTTATTTACCTTCATTTTTAGTTCATGTTGCAAATATGGGCCTCACTTTCACATTCAAAAATTGGCAGCGTTTTGCAGTTGCACAATCTTTATGTTATTAATGCTAAAAACTAAAATACTAAAAATGATTTGGAACATATACTTTAAAATAGAGTTGAAATTGATACCCAATGGTAAAGTAGTTAACCTACAAATCATTATATTTTTGTAACAATACTTTCCGTAACCCATTATTATATGTAATATACTTGTTACTATAAACAAAAGCCCTTCGCACCCGTTGTATAACATTGTTGTCAAGTGAAATAGCAGTTATTTTCATTAGATCAGCAGAGCTTGCCTACAGGTAACTATGAGAAACAGGCCTTCAGATTTTTTAATTCCTTGTGAGAAGTATGGGCCAGAAAAGGTCATTGGCCATCACATGAAATTTATGCCTATTCTTTCCTGTATCACAAAGCTGTTTGAATGCATTTCTGCTTTTTTTTGGTTTGGAGGGATTGTCTCTTGAGGTGATAAAATAGATAGGCTGAGGAAGAAAGGGTATTAAATGGCTATCTCTCTTTATGCAGCTAAAAGGAAGCAGCCATTTTCTGTGCATGGTAAAGGCTTTAAAGGCAAGTGTCTGTAGTTATCTCCACTTCTATAAACATTCCCTCACCTATATTCTTTAGCTGAGCCCAATAAGCTGATTGATTCATTGAAGATAATTTTGGTAGAATTATACTTTACTTTTTCATTAGGATTTTAAAAGAAGAGGTTAGATGTTATTTAATTCTCTCTAGAGAAGGAATACTTTGGATAAAAAAATATATACATGCATGTGTATGAGTGTGTGTGCTTGTGTGCATGTGTAAATTTTGTATAATGTTTTCCGGGGCCCTTTTGGACCCGGAGGTTTGGAATCTGGTCTGCAGTGGCTGTTATACCCCAAAGAAATAAATCACATGATTATATTAACTTAATACTGTTTGGTCTATGTTTCAAGCACATTACTAGCTAGCTCTTTCATCTTAAATCAACCCATTTCTATTAATCTGTCTGCCACGTGGCTCAGCCCGTGGCTCACCTTGGTTCCGTACATGTCTGTCTTCTTCTGGGGTTGGATGGAGACTGACTAACTCTGCCCTTCTCCTACCTGCCTGTCCTCTGACTCTCCACCCACATCTCTGGTGCTCTACATAGGCCAAACCAGTTACTTTATTTACATCATACAGAGAACATTTCCACCACATGTATGTCCTTGTACTCAGGAAATTCCTGAGCTGTCTAGGATTTGATTATTTGCTGTCTCTCCAATATTTCATGTTTTATTAAATATGTAATATATCATTACACAACCCCTTTCATGGAGGTATGCCACTGTTTTCCAGAAGGACATTAATAAAATGAAAGTATTGCTATATTTTTTCCAGTTCTTCAACAGAAGAATATGTACTTTAAAAATGGTAACTATACTCTGAAGGAGAAGAAACATTCCATTTACCATGGTCTTTTTGTGGGGGTGCTCACAAAAATTCCAGCTTGTGACTTGTTTCTACTTTGACATTAGGTCTGAGAATCTAATCTCGTACCCCCTCTACCTGTAAGGATGCATACTATGTTGCTTTGGCCAAAGTTATGGTTACCAGTTGTCTTTTGTTCAAGAATTGAAGTATTTATCCCTGTCTATAACTGCCCTTCCCCTTTGCTTGCTATAAAATGCTTAGGGAAAATAAAATTTATGTAGCTGCTGGGTATTCATTCAGTGCCTTCCTGACTTTGTCAATTTCTTTCTTTATCTGCAATTTTCAACCTACATTGTCTCTCCAGGACTGTAATAAATGTCAGAACAGCCACCTACATTTTTGATACTGATTTCAAATTGATATTGATTTGAGGATACTCAAAAATATTGTGGATCTTTAGTTAATATAGAGGCTTATGGAGATAAGCTGATTAAAGGAATTTAGGTTGAAGTTCAACTTATAAAATGTCAAGTGGTTCTTTGAACTCATACTGTAGTTATTTCTTCAATCACGGAATGTAAAATTAGGATAGATATCCTGACATGTAGAGTGAGAGCTACTATTATTAGAAAGGGTAAATGAAGGGTAAATGGAAGTCTTTATAGTTGCTTCTGCAAAAGAAAATAGTGAATGAAAATATTATCACAGGTCTGAAAGAATGTCAGAAATTAGTGTAGTAATCAAAAGTCTTGAAAGATGCAGGGATGGCATCCTGAGATTCATTTATATGGCCAGTGAAGAAGACAGATGGATTATGTAAAATGAAAGCAGACTATGCAAAACTCAATCAAGTAAGTATCATGTAACTGTTGTACCAGATATGGTATCCTTACTTGAGCATGTTAACATATCTTAGTACTTATAACTTAGTACATATTTATATGCAAATATTGATCTAGCAACTTTGGGAGGGTAATTGTCCTTATGTGGTATTCTACATAATGTGACTTTTGACCAAAGATCTCATTTCACAGCCTAAGAAGTGTGACAGTGATCTCTTGATTCTTGAATAAATGGACTTTACCATGTTCTTCATATTTCTAAAGTATATGACCAAATAGAAAGATGAAATAAACTTTTGAAGACAGCATTACAGTGCCAATTGAGTGACAATCAGCCAGGAGCAGGAGGGGCTGTGATGGAGATTTCCAGAAGGCAAAGCATGCTTTGAAAAGGCATATCATATAAGGCACAGTTGTATACCCATGACGAAGAATTAGTCTAAGAATCAAGGTATAGAAAAGGGAATAATTCAAATCAGTCTTACTTGAGTTATCCACTAGAAAAAAAATTGCTTTTTATTCCCTATACTTAAAGTTCTCCTGGTCTAGACACTTTGACTCCTGATGGTGGAGCTATACTACTAAAACATGTAACATACATGCCATTGAACTAGACACTCAGACTGGCCTGGCAACTTTGAATTTTTGATGCGCTCATGTCAACTTGCTTAGAAAGAAATAAAAGGGTTAGGGAGTGATTACTAAGAAGGAATTCCTTTTTTTATTATTTTCTTTTTTTTCCTTCTTTATTTTGTATTTATCAAAAAAAAACACAGTAAAAAGAATTTAAAATGCGGAAGAGTTAACAATAACTATACAGAGGATAAGAATCATAAGCATGGCTTATCAAGGGTGGAAATGCAAATAAGATTGCTACACATATATTTTCTTTGTGTTCAGCTTTCCCTCTGATTTTTTTTTCCATCCCTGTATATCCTTATTCAAGGTCTCTTCCCCCTCCCACCACATCTGGTCATTTTTCTTCTCTGCAACTCCTTTGCTTCTCCTCAATGGAGATAAGAAAGTTATGTTTGGAGTATAGGATATCCTTTTGGAAATAGGTTAGTGTACTGTGACCTGTGATTAAAGGCTATGGAGAAGTACAACAACCTAATTCTGACAGGATGACAAAGTGCGCAGAACCTTCAGTAATGAAGGTCTGGCACACTCCATCACGAAAAGAAAGGAGACATACTCAAGTTGTGCTGTTGCTTGAGAATGGGGAAATTACAGAATGAGTAGTAGAGAAAAGTAGTTATAACTGCTCACTGGCCAGGTGAACAGTTGCAAAACTGAGGACTATGAATGTTTCTGTCATATTTGATTAAGAAATTGTTTGTACAAATATTTCTGTTTCATTTTCTTGACTTCTTTGCCATGTAATGTAACAATTACAAGACTATTGTTGGCTATCATATGTAGCTTTTGAGATATCAAAAGAATATCATTCAAAGGACATTGCTACCTATTTTTAAAATTTATAATGTGTTTGAGGTTATATGTAGGAGAGTTTTATTATGTGATAAATATGTAAAAAATAAGACTTGATATATATGTAAATGTCTTTGTGTATTTATTTTTAAAAAGATTATAAACATGGAAAATATTACACAATCTCCCCATATTTTACCAATGTCTTATTAAATAAACACATTTAAGTTTCTACCCTGTTTTTGTAACTACTGGATAAAGAATCCTCAGTGAACTAAATACAGTACTTATAAATTAAGGTATTGTCTCATCAGTGTAAGATCTGTCTTTTTGAGGTATTAGTATTGAAAATATTCCCTCTAGGATTACAACTGAGTAAAGTTGCTAATTTATCTAAATGATAATGTGCCCACAATGGAAGGACAGAAAGTGTACCAATTTTCAGAAGATTTAACATATGAATTTTACCCTGGGTAGAATTAATTGTTTTTTAAACATTAGTTGGTTTGTACTGGATAAGGTTTACTTGTGGGCTCAGTTAATAGGTTTATGAAGCGTGCTAAGAGATAAAAATATTTAGTCTTGAAAAAATAAATATTCTTCTACACTAATAGTTTTTTGATGGAATACAGGACTTTAAATAAAATGTATTTATGATCCAGAAAAAATAAGTAATACAAGTAGTTATAAGTGTGATAGAAAAGAAAGTCAGATGTAAGAAACAGATGCAGAGATCCATAGGCCAAGCATTGGGTTGAGCTCCAAAAGCTCTGTTGAAGAGAGGTAGGAGAAATTCTACAAGCCAGGAAGGTCAATTTTATGATGAGAAAACCAAAAAGTCAGCTGAACTGAGCTTGGTGAAGGTGACAGACTCTAGACTGACAGCTTGAAATCCTACATTGGACTAAATTAAGTCCTCTGCATGTGGGTAATAATTTTTTAGTGTGAGTATTTTTGTGAGGCCCGTACCAGTGGGTGCAGAAACTTTCCCCGACATATGAGCTGACATTTTGAAACCTAATCTTTTGGTTAGGATCCGTAGCTCAGCCTTAATATGCAGGGGGCAGGGGTTAGTTCTGCCTTACCATGATATGTCAAGTTTTGTGGACTTCTTTGGGAGGCATTACCATGTCTGAATATTGGATACAGAAAAGAAAGAAGGTGGGGGGGAATGAGAAGAGAGGAGGAACAGAAAACTGTGGTTAGTATGTAAAATGAAACAACTTAATAATAAAAAATTAAAAAAAGAAAATAAAGACAATATTCTGTGAGAGCATAAAAAGGTGTGCAAGCAATGTTCCTGTACACCTATGTGATGTACAAGTATGTAGATTTAGTTATTTGTTATGCATAGAGGTAATATATACCTTCAGTTGAAATCTCATATCCCAGAGAGTTTTGTGTCTTCAGTAGTTTTGTGGTTTATCATTTTTTATATGTTTATTGAAAAGAACTAGGACAAATTAATTGTGCATTTCAAGATGGCCATTGGTAATTGAATCAGGTCATTTTTATTCAGGAATATTTCTCTACATATTTTCCCCTATGTTCTCAGATAGATAGAACTAATTCAGTCATCCTAAAAAGGGGGATCATCAATATGGATATTCAGAATCATGCAAAGATGAACTGATATAAGCATTTTTATAAGACAGTAACATTGAAATAATCATAGCTCTTAGAGAACTCATGTTTGTGATAGTGTCTTTTATAACAGAGCTAAAGCATCTAAAATCATGCTTCAAGTCTAATTTAGAGTATCTCATGGAACTGATGGTTTCAAGCAACATAAGGACATCTTGGAGGCAAGAAGTTCACTAATTCCTTAATATAGTACCTTAGTGTGAAAACCAAAACAGAGGATTTAAGGCCAAATTTGAAGTTTTTTTTTTTTTTAAAGAGGGCTTTTATACTGTGCAGTCTAGTAAGCATGTGAATATCTGTCTTCCAATAGTTATACAGAAATACATTTATTATAATCAGTTACAGCTGAAAGCAAATGAAGGCTCCTCAGAAATAGAGGTTTATAGAACTACTACTAGGTTGTAGAGATGGGTATACATTCCACTGGCTACTTTAACAGCAGTGATTAGCTGACACATCAGCTAGTCAGGAGAGATGTGGAACAGTATTGCAGGATAACTTCTAATATCACTGTGAAAACTTACCTGAGTTAACAGATGTTCTTAACTTATAAGAGATGGTCATGCATGGTTCCTTTAAATCCATTGAAAGGTGTTGTTGGATGATACTCTGGTATACTGTAAAAATTTGTCACTCATATTACTTTTAAAAAACACTAATTACTGGACTAGGAGAATTCTAGGAAAAGAAAAGGCAGAGAAAGATGTGTCAGAAGACACAAAAGTAGCAGGATGAGAATATCCTATTAAGAAAAGATACAAAAATTGCATTCCGAGCCCATGATCAATCTATATTGCCTGACACCAGACTCTCCTTAGCAGACAGGACTAGGGTTTGGCTGTGAGGGTCTCCTCCAGTCACACCTAAAAGAGGGGATATTGCACAGCTGGCTCTGCCTCCAGGGCAAACTACATCAACAGAGGAGAACTGAGGCCTGGAAATTCAGACCCCTGTCCAGAGCAGAGTCAGATCAAGCAGACTCCTTGCTCAGAGGAGACAGGACATACACAACTCTTCTTCCCACAACTGACTAGGAGCCACCTAATTGTGAACCTCTGAAGCTATGGGCAGATGACAGTGCAAAGATACATATAATGATATAAAGAACAACAAGGCAACTCTAGAAGAAATAGGTGGATCTAAAACTACACGACCTGAAAAGAGCAATGAAGAAGAAATAGAAGGAAACAACACCAAAAATACCTTTATGAAGATATAAAATACCTTCAAAGAAGATATAAAAGATTCACTTAAAGAAGAAGAAGAAAAATAACCAGATGTGTTGGGAGGGGGAAGAGACCTTGAATAAGGATATACAGGGATGGGAAAAAAAAATTCAGAGGGAAAGCTGAACACAAAGAAAATATATGTGTAGCAATCTTATTTGTATTTCCACCCTTGATAAGCCATGCTTATGATCCTTATCCTCTGTATAGTTATTGTTAACTCTTCTGCATTTTAAATTCTTTTTACTGTTTTTTTTTGTTTTTTTGATAAATACAAAATAAAGAAGGAAAAAAAGAAATAGAAGTAAATACAAACAAAAAATGGAAGAGATGAACAAATTCTTGAAAGAAAAAAGAAAAGGTAAACCAAAAAATGAAAGAAACATTCCAGGCACTAAAAACTGAAATATAAGCAATTAGAAATGTACAAAATAAGGCAAAGATGGAAATAAAAAACCTGAAAAAAAGAGCTGGAGCTACAGATACAAACATAGCCAACAGAATCCAAGAGATGGAAGAGAAAATCTCTGAGGAGGAAGACTCAGTAGCTGAAATAGATGTGTCAGTCAAAGAAAATACTAAAACCAGAAATCCATAACATAAAATGCTCAGGAAATCTGGGACAACATGAAAAGACCTAACTTGAGAATAATAGGAATAGAAGAAGGAGAAGAATATCAGCTCAAAGGAACAGATAATGTATTTAATAAAATCATAGAAGAAAACTTTCCTAAATTAAAGAAGGAAATGCCTATAAAGATACAAGAAGCTTACAGAACACCAAATAAATATGATCCCCCAATAATGTCACCTTGCCACATAATAACCAAGTCACAAAATATACAGAACAAAGAAAAAATTTAAGAGCTGCAAAAGAAAAGGGCCAACTTACTTATAAAGACAGACCCAACCGAATAACGCCTGCCTATTCAATGGAAATGATGAAAGCTAGAAGGGTGTGGTCAGAAGTTATACAGACGCTAAAAGAGCATGGCTGTCAACCTAGAATACAATACCCAGCAAAATTATTAATCACCAAGATATTTCATGAAAAAGTCAGACTAAAACAACACCTATCTATCAATCTGACCCTCCAGAAATCATTAGAGGAAAAACTCCAACTTAAGGATCCACCCATGAAACCACAAACAATCAATAATTCCACATAATAGCCAAAGAAAGAAAATATATGCAATCTATCATCAAAAATAGCAGGAAATATAAATCAGTGGTCACTAATATTCCTTAATATCAATGGACTCAACTCACCTATAAAAAGGAACAAACTAACATGATGGATACAAAAACAGTATCCATCCTTCTACTGCATACAAGAACCACACCTCAACTACAAAGACAGACAAAAGCTCAAAGTAATGGGTTTGGGAAAAGATTTTCCAATCAAATAGTCCTAAGAAACAAGCAGGGATTGCCATCCTAATATCTTACAAAGTAGACTTTAAGCTAAAAGCAATTAAAAGGGACCAAGATGGTCATTACTTATTCATCACAGGAAAAATTGGTCAAGAAGAGTTTTCAATCCTGAATATTTATGCCCCTAATATAAGGGCAACAGCCTATGTAAAAGAAACACTGCTAAAGCTCAAATCCCACATCAATTCTCACACCCTAATAGTGGGAGACTTCAATACCCCACTTTAACTCCTGCATAGATCAACCAGAAAGAGACTCAACAGAGAAATAAGGAGTATAAAAGAGTTTATGATGCAAATGGATTGGATAGATATTTACAGAAGCTTCTACCCAAATGCAAAGGAATATACATATTTCTCAGCTTCTCATGGAACTTTCTCTAAAATTGACCACATAATTGGTCATAAAGCAAAAATCAACACATATAAACATGGAAATAATCCCTTGTATCATATAAGACCACCAGGCCAGGGGTTACATTAAGAGTACAGCAACATCAAAAATTACAGAAATCCTACCAACTCATAGAAACTAAGTATCACTCAACTGAACCACTTCTGGGTCAAGGAAGAAATTAAGGAAGAAATTAAAGTTTTCCTAGAATCTAATGAAAATGAATCCACGATGTATCCAAACTTGTGAGACACAATGAAAGCAGTCTAAAGAGGAAAATTCATAACACTAGATGCCTATTTGAAAAACCTAGAGAAATCCCACACTAGAGAACTAACAGCTTAGCTGAAAACCTTAGAACAATTAGAAGAAAACTCACCTAGAAGGAGTAGATGGCAGGAAATAGTCAAACTTAGAGCTGAAATAAATACAATTGAAACAAAACAAAAAAAAACAATACAAAGAATCAATGAATCACAGAGTTGGTTCTTTGAGAAAGTCAAGAAGATAGATAAGCCCTTATCCAAACTAATCAAAAAGCAGAGAGTACCCAAATCAACAAAAAGAGAAATGAAAAGGCAGACATAGCAACAGACCCCAAGGAAATCCAGAAATTATTAGATCATACTTTGAAAATGTATATTTCACAAAAATGGAAAACCTAGAAGAAATGGACAGCTTTTTGGACAGGTACCATTTACCAAAATTACATGAAGAACAGGTTAATTACCTAAACAGACCTATAACTCTTAAGGAATATGAAGCTGTCATTAAAAGCCTCCCAAGGGAAAAAACAAACCAGGTCCAAATGGTTTCAGTGCAGAATTCTAGCAGACATTCAAAAAAGAATTACTACCACTATTCCTCAACCTACTTCACACGGTAGAAACTGAAGGAATATTGCCAAATTTCTTTTATGAGGCCACAATTACACTAATACCCAAGCCACTCAAATACACAATAAAGAAGAAGAATTACAGACCAATTTTCCTCATGAATATTGTTGGTAAAATTCTCTACAAAATTGTGGCAAGCGTTGTACAACAATATATAAAAATATCATCCACCATAACCAAGTAGGCTTCATCTCAGAAATGCAGGGATGGTTCAACCTATGAAAGACTGTAAACATCCATCATATAAACAAACTAAAGGGAAAAAACCACATGATCATATCTTTAGATGCTGAAAAAGCCTTTGACAAAATCCAGCACTCCTTTATGATTAAAGCCCTGGAGAGATCAGGAATACAGGGAGAATATCTAAATATAATAAAGGCGATTTACAAGAAGCCAACAGCCAACATCAAACTTAAAGGAGAAAAACTCAAAGCAATCCCACTAAAATCAGGAAATAGACAAGGATGTACTCTCTCCTCTTATCTATTCAATATAGTTCTCAAAGTTTTAGCTAAAGCAATAAGAAAATGAAAGGAGATTAAGGAGATACAAATTGGAAAAGAGAAAGTGAAACTATCTCTATTTGCAAATGATATGATTGTATACATAAGTGATCCACAAAATTTTACCAGGAAAACTCTACAGCTGATAAACACCTTCAGCAATGTAGCAGGATACAAAATTAACTCAAAGAAATCATTAGCCCTTCTATACACTAAAGATAAAAGGGCTGAAAAAGAAATAAGGGAAACGCCACCCTTTATAATAGTTGCAAATAGCTTTAAATACCTTGGAGTAACTAACCAAAGAAGTAACAGATATATTTGACAAAAATTTTAAATCACTGAAGAAAGAAATTGAAGAGGTTATCAGAAAATGGAAAGCTCTCCCATATTCCTGGATAGGCAGGATCAACATAGTAAAAATAGCAATTCTACTAAAGCATTCTACATATTCAATGCACTGCCCATCAAAATCCCAACACAAATTTCAAAGACCTTGAAAGAACAATAGTCAATTTCATTTGGAATAACAGGAAAGCCAGGATTGCCAAAACAATTTTACTCAACAAAAAATCTCAGGAGATATCACCATCCCTGACTTCAAGTTATACTATAGAGCTACAGTAATAAAAACAACCTGGTACTGGCATAAAAACAGACTTGTGGATGAAAGGAATAGATTTGAGGATCCAGACATTAACCCCAAAACCTATGAACACCTGATCATTGACAAAGAGGCCCAAAATATTCAATGGAAAAAGATAGTATATTTAACAAATGGTGTTGACATAGCTGGATGGTAGTGTGTAGAAAAATGTAAATAAAATGTCAATAAAATGACTTTTAATGCTGTCTTGCTATACTCATAGATTGTTGCCTAGCCAAGTATTCATCAATGAAGCTTTATATAGCAACTGATGAAAACAGATGCAGAATGACAGACAAATATTTGCAAGACCTTGGGAAATCCTATGGAAGTGGGGTGCAAATCATTGTGGGAGCCAGAGGAGCCAAAGAAAACCCACAGGCTCAACAAACATGTGCTCATAGTGGCTCATAGAAATGAAACTGACCGAAAGATTGCTTGAGACTGACCTAGGAACTCTGTATATATGTTACAGTTATAGAGATTGGCCTTCTTGTTGGACTCTTAACAGTGTGAGCAGGAACTCTGCTTGACTTTGTTACCTGATTTCAGGAAGCTTTCCTCCACCTAGTTGCCTTTTTCAGCCTTATTAAAAGATGATGGGCCTATTCTCACTTCAAGTTGATAAGACATAAATGGCTGATATACAAGGAAGGCTTTCCCTTTGATAAAAAGAAAGGAGAAAGTATTGATGAAGTGGAGGATCGAAAAGTTAGGGCACATACAAGAACAAGAGAATGGAGAAGGGGCAACTGTGATTGGGCTAAAAATCAATGAATAATTCATTAAAAGTTATTTGAAGACTAATTTGTTTTCTGGATTTACAAATTTTTTTTATATGTTAACAAGAAACTTCAAAACAAACAATTGAAATAATAAGTGAATATAAATGTCTTCAAAATAGATGTATAAATGTAATATAGGTATTGGTAAAGGTTGTAAAACATCATTATTACATGGAGAAATAAAAATATTACAATGAAAATGATATATCATATTTTATAATATTTTTATTTTAATTACAAAATGATCATATTTTGTTGATGTTCACTATAAAGATGTACTTTTTTTTCTGAGAACTATCAATTAATTAATGTAATATGGTGCCTTTGAATTTTTATGTAATTTTTATAGTCTAAAATGTTATTACTGTCATGACCACCTTGACCAGCAAGGAAGACACAACATCAGGCTTTTCTTTCAGCAGTTTATTCAGGAACCTTGAATAATTTTCTGACTTCTTCTTCTGACCCTGGGGAAACCTGCTCGTGGCCTAAAAGCCTCTGGGTAGTCAAACCTAGTATGCCACATGGGCATTACCAATAGGTCCAGGTATGCGGAAGCAAGCCAGATTCTTAGCCTTAGCCAAATATGGAGTTATTTATCACTGAGAGCACTCACCATCAGGAAGGTGGAGGGCGAAATCTAGTACCATCTTTAAGGCGCAGCTGCATGCATATCTCTACAAATTACACTTTAGACACTTATTTAGCAGAGGTTTTTTGTACTTTCTTTATACACTATTGCTTGTTTCCCTTGCTATATGTTTTATTTTCACATATTTTAGTCATTAAAGCTTATTATTTACTAAACTTTGGAAGTCTTTTTGGTAATATCTTGTTAATGTCAATATGTTTATTTTTACCTACACTTGTAGTCAGACATTTCTGGCCTGGCCTAGCCTCAAGGTCTGGACCAGGAGTACCACCAAATTACATATCTTATATTAATTACAAGTTGTTTGTTCTATGACTCAGGCTAATTTGCTTATTCTTAATCTAACCCATGATTCATCTTTTGTTTAGCAACATAGCTTGTTACCTTTTCTCAGAACAGCATTTTCATTCCACTTACTTGGAGGTTCATTGTCCTCTGTTCCTCTCCTTTTCTCCTTCCCAGAATTATTCTACTCTAGTTACCCTATCTCTACTTCCTGTATATTTACTTGATCAATCAATATTTTATTAAACTAACATTTACAATAAAGATATTTACATTGTACAAAAAGGATAATTGCACAGCATTTTTCAAATATTTTCTTTTTTATTATGAATAAAGAAGACAAATTTTCTATCCCTGTATATCCTTAATCAAAGTTCCTTCCCCCTCCCACCAGCTCACAAGGTCCCGATATTGCTTACTTCAGACCCCACTCCTGGAAAATCCACTTTTCTCCCCCCAACATCAAATTGAGTCAGGTGTTCCTCTAGGGGTAGTGGGATCCAAGGGGTCAGTCCAAGGTGTTTCTCATCCCAAGCTGCTCATTGGTTGTGGTTTGCAGCTTGGACATGCTTTGCTTTTTTTTTTGTTTGTTTTATTTTCTTTAGAGATCACAAATGAGTGAGTATATCCCCTGCTTATCTTTCTGGGTTTGTGATACCTCACTCAGGACGGTATTCCCCAAATCCACCCATTAGCCGGCAAATTTTAGGATATCATTTTTTCTTACTGCTGAGTAGTACTCCATTGTGTAGATGTACCACAGTTTGTTAATCCATTCTTCAGTTGAGGGACATCTAGGTTGTTTCCAGGTTCTTGCTATTACAAATAATGCTGCTATGAACATAGTTGAGCTAATGCCATTGGAGTGTGAATGTGCATCTTTAGGGTATACACCCAGAAGTGGTATTGCTGGGTCCTTGGGGAGATTGATTCTCAGTTTCTGAGAAACTGCCATATTGCACTCCAGAGTGGCTGAACAAGCTTACACTCCCACCAACAATGGAGGAGTGATCCCATTGCTCCACACCCTATCCAGCATAGGCTGTCATCTGTGTCTTTTATCTTAGCCAATCTGGCAGGTGTCAGGTGGTACCTCAAAGTTGTTTTGATTTGCATTTTTTCTGATGACTAAAGATGATGAGCACTTTTTCAAGTGGCTTTCAGTCATTCGTAATTCCTCTGATGAGAATTCCCTTTTAAAATCTGAACCTCATTTTTTGATTGGGTTATTCAAGGTTTTGGACTCTAGATTACTGAATTCTTTATATATCTTAGAGATCAATCCTCTATCACTTGTAGGGTTGGTAAAAATATTTTCCCATTCTGTAGGCTTCTTTTCTGATAAAAGCTTTGGAGGGATCAGGAATAACAGGGCAATATCTCAAAATAATAAAGGCGATCTACAAGAAGCCGACAGCCAGCATCAAATTTAATGGAGATAAACTCAATGAAATCCCACTAAAATCAGGAAATAGACAAGGATTTCCAGTCTCCCCTTATCTCTTCATTATAGTTCTCGAACTTTTAGATAAAGCAAAGAGAACAAAAGGAGATTAAGGAGATACAAATTGGAAAAGAAGGAGTGAAACTATCTTTATTTGCAGATGATATGATTCGATACATAAGTGACCCACAAAATTCTACCAGGGAACGTCTGTGGCTGATAAACACCTTCAGCAATGTAGCAGGATACAAGATTAACTCAAAGAAATCAGTAGCCCTCCTATACACCAAAGATAAAAGGGCTGAAAAAGAAATAAGGGAAACATCACACTTTATAATAGCTGCAAATAGTATTAAATAACTTGGACTAACTAACCCAAGAAGTAACAGATCTATTTGACAAAAATTTTAAATCACTGAAGAAAGAAATTTAAAAGGATATCTGAAAATGGAAAGTTCTCCCATTTTCCTGGATAGGTAGGATCAACACAGTAAAAATGACAATTATACCAAAGACAATATACAGATTTAATGCACTGCTCATCATAATCCCAACACAATATTTTTCAGACTTTGAAAGAACAACACTCAATTTCATTTGAAATAACAGGAAAGCCAGGATTGCCAAAACAATTTTTCTCAGCAAAAGAGCCTCAGGAGGCATCACCATCTTTGACTTCAAGTTATACTATAGAGTTACAATACTAAAAATAGCCTGGTACTGGCATAAAAACAGACTTGTGAATCAACGGAATAAAGTTGAGGATCCATACACTAACCCAAAAACCTATGAAAACCTGATCTTTGACAAAGAGCCCCAAAATATTCAATGGAAAAAAGATAGTATATTTAACAAATGGTGTTGGCATAGCTGGATGGAAGTGTGTAGAAAAATGCAAATAGATCTGAGCCTGTCACCCTGCACAAAACTCAAATCCAAGTGGATCAAACACCTCAACATAAACCCAACCACTTTGAACTTGATAGAAAAGAAAGTGGGAAATACACTTCTACTAATTGGCACAGGTGACTACTTCCTAAATATAACACCAGTGGCACAGGCACTAAAATCAACAATCATAAGTGGGATTTCCTGAAGCTGAGTAACTTCTGTAAATCCAAGGACACTGTGAATAAGACAATACAGCACCCTACAGAATGGTAAAATATTTTCATTTTTACCCTTTAAAACAAAATCCCAAATCTAATCTCCATTGTATGCCCTTTTATCCATCATTATTTATAGCAACTTGGATCCCACTCGCTCCAGAGGAACACCTGACACAGTCATGATGTTGGGGTGAGGAAAGTCGATCTTCCAGGAATGGATCCTGAACTAAGTCATTGGGATCTAGGCACCCTGTTCCCTTGCTGGGGAGGAAATTAAGAAATGTGGAGAAGAGAGAGTGACTGGAAGTGGTGGGAGAGGAAGGGTGCTTGAAGAAGGATATACACGGATAAAAAATATAACCTTATTCATGATAAAAAATAAAATAAAAACTTAAATCTATCTTATCCCACTTATTCTTGTACCTAGGCTCCTGTAAGACTTGAAAAGCCCAATGTTGCAGCTCAAACCCACATGCTACATTACATTTGTACCATGGCACACTTGATAGATACCACTTAAAGGCTTTTGTTGGCTTTCATTTAGAATCTTTTATAAGCTTTCTTATGATTTATAAGATTGTGCCCCATATTCAAATACCATTTGTAGCCAGGGGTTTCTAGTCCAGCCTAGCCTAGAGGTCTGGACCAGCAGTCCCAAATAATCACACAAAGTCTTATATTAATTTCAAGCTATGTTTATTTGTCTCAGCATTATTATTTGTTAACTCTTAGTCTTAAACTAACACATGAATTTTTTTCCAGAAAATACTGGATACATTGTCTCCGAATAGAATTCTCACCCTGTTTCCTCTGCCTCTCCATGTCATCTCTTCCTCTGCTCTTCTGCTTTCCAGAATTATTCTAGTCTTGTTGCCCTGCCTCTACCTCCTTTATAGTTACTTGACCAATCAGTGTTTTATCAAACCATTATTTACAATGGTAAATATTTATAGTGCTCAAAAGCATAATCCCACAGCATAAACTTTTTATTTTCTCTGTATTTCATAGTTGAATTTTATTTTAGTTTTTCAGTATCAAAGAACCCCAAAAGACGTTTTACCCATTATTTACCCATTGTAGCAATTCATTATTTCTCAATGGATAAAAACTGGTCTCTCTCAAGAAATCTGTATGTTGAAGAAATTTTTTATGTATTTTTCCCACCAGTTTTAGAGATTCATGGCTCTTTTATAAACTTTTTTTTGATGAACTTTGTTTTATTGAAAGATCATGTTTTATTGAAGATTGCATTCTTCTACAGGTTGGTATGCAATTTGCCCCAAACTCTTTGCTGAAGACATGCTCTTTAATCTGTGTAAGTTTTTTTTAAACCTGGTATTATCAATATAGATCATCTTACTGCTTCTGTAATGATTATTCTGAATGTTGTTTGGATATGCTATTGAAATGAGCTCAGCATTGCTGTTTTACTTAGGTTTGTTTGGCTGTTAAAAATCTTTTATGCTTTTAGATGAAGTATATTTTTTATGTCAGTGGGATGATGGAAATATATATTGCAGAAATATATATTGCTTTTAATAGTATACCCCACATATTTTTCTTTAACAATAAAAACACTTCTACATCACTATATGAAGTACTTCTGTCTTCTAGTGTCTTTCATGATTTCTTTGTTCAGTGTTACAAAGCTTACATTTTAATTGTTTATTAGTTCTTGTACCCCTTTGAGATATTACCAAATTTAATTATTTTGCTAAAATCCATCACAGCATGTTGCTTTTGATACACAGAATAGGATTGTCTTTTGTTCATTATTGTGCGTTGTTAAGTTACTGATTGTATTTATGAGACAAAAAGATTTCTTGATATAATCTTTAGTGTTTTTAAATATAAAATAATATTGTCTGAATAAAGTATAGTTTGAATTATTGCCTCTCTGTCAATTTATTTTCTTTCCTATATAACTGTGGATAAGAAAAACTACAATTTTTTTAAAGTGAACAGAGGGTACACACTTATCTTACTCAATTTTTCTTTTTATTTGTAAAAAAATTCTAGTTTCTTCTCACCCAGTATGACATTAAATTTTATTTTATGATTTGTTCTCTTTATTAAGTTAGATATGGCCTTATTTCTAGTTTCTGTAGTTTTTTTTTTAGAGACTTCCACACTTGTAAATATGAATCCTCCATAATTTCCAGTGCCAAGATTTTGGCTCAACACATTGTTTTCACATGATATCAGCCAGATCACATGAAATAATCCATTAAATCATCCACTGGCATCTCAATTAACTATATCTGAGTAATTAATTTTGTCTAAGATCATTATTTTGTTCCTGTCAACAGTACATTCTTAGTTAATATAAATATGACCAATGTCCTGCTCAATATAAAAACTAAATGCAGAAATGACATCAGACTTCCTGCACAGTCCAAGCGGACTTATTCAAGTTCACTGTCTTCAGTCCAACACCTGGAAGTATCTGGCCAATTGTCACATCAGTGTCACAAAATGGCCTGTAACCAACATCCCAAAATACACCATTAAGATTTCTCTAGGATATCACTCACTGGAAAGGAGCATTGGCATAGTCTGTCATGAAGAAGAAATTAGACATAATATATAGACTGACATAGCATTTTAGCAAAGCAACATAATTTTGACATAATGTTCTTTTAGCTACTATGCCAGTTTTACTGTTTGTGTTTGACCTCATTTTTCTCTACTTTCTGAGTAACATCCTGTGGCCTGGCAAAAATATATATATTTCAGAACGTTATAGACCTGCCTATTTAAGTCATTTCTTTATAACTAAACCCATAATTCTTTTTTCTCTATCCCTGTACATCCTTATTCAAGGTCCCTTCCCCCTCCCGCCACATCAGGTCATTTTTTCTTCTCCACATCTCCCCATCCCCTCCCTGGGCACTAAACAGCATGGGATCAGAAAAACCCTGGAATGACCCTTTGGATCCCACTCCCCTTAGAGGAACACCTGACTCACTCTTGAGGGAGGGGGGACAAAACTGGATTTGCCAGGAGTGGAGACTGAACTAAGCAATATTGGGTCAGTGGGACCATAGGACCGTAGGTTTTATGTAATAAAATAATAGTGTACTTTGTTGAAGGTCTTTGGTGCATCAATTAAGGTAACCATATGACTTTTGTTTATTATTTTATGTATAAACTCTATTACATATATGCATTTATATATTAAAATATTTTTACATCATACAATGAAAGTAATTTGATCATCTTGTATAATTTTTTAAATGTGATATAAATTGTAATTTCTAAGTACCATATTCTGATTACTTGCATACATGATGATCAAGAAGTTTGATCTATATTCTATTTTCATTATGTATTATTGTAGAGATATGTCATTAATGTACTGCTTTATTTTGGTTTCTACATGATTCTTTTTCCTGGATGTCATTTATTTTCCTACCAAATAGGATTTTAATGCAATAACTGTGTATATTGGTTCTTTAATCTTTGTCTTTGTTCATATGCTTTAGAATTTTAAAAGTCCTTGTAACCTGTGCATTTCTGTCATATTTTGTTAATCATTAAGAGCAAATAATCATTATTCTTATCTTCTATGTAGTTTTTCCTCTAAAAAATGATGTAATCAGTTAATGAAACTTTTAAGGCCTACAACGTTTGTTTGAATGGTGTTTATTGATTCTTTTATTTCCAATACTTTTGATAGTTTTAGTACATCTATTACATTATTGAGTTGGTTTTGTTATTTGACATTTTCTTCCTCTCTTATTAAACAGTTCATTTTAACTCCTTTGAATTCATTAATCATTGCAAAATCAATCTCAGGATATGCTAACAATTTATTCAATTCATTATCCTTTAAATAAGAAGTTATTTTGTTTATTTTTTTATGTCTTAGTGTAGTAATTTTAATGGAGAACACATTCTTTTTCTGAATGATTAATATTTCTATTATTTGTATTAGAATATTGTACTTTACTATCAATCTCAATGTATGTTTGTGTGTATTTATATTTTATGTTAGTATGTACCATTATAACCAGTGCAATTTCCAAATTGCTTATTAAATTGTTATTATTTAAATCTTAATAACATGTATGCCAATAGTACATTCTAACTGGAGATATTTTTCATATTTATAATGCCTTATGTATATTTATAATATACAAATATGTTTCTGTGCATTTTCCTTTGTTTAAATTTTTGAGACTATCATAACATTTATCCCAACTCTCTCATTTTTCCTCCAAATCTTTCTATTTACTATTCTACTCTATGATTTCATAGTCTCTTCTTTTATTGTTTTTGTATGGATATATTTATGTTTATTTGCACACATATATAACATTAAATAAAACATGTTCAGTCCATATAATGTTACATGTATGTATATTTTCACTTGGCACTGAATTACCAATTTTTGTGTTAGTTTCTTGGGATGGCAACTTATACTACTCCTCCCAGTTTTATTCAGTTTCCTGTAGTTCTTTGTGTACAGTTGAGGACGCATGGGCTTTCCCCAGTGCACTTTAGCAGGATGATTTGTGTAGTCTTGGTTCAGCTCATGTTCTGGCTATTATGTTAGTGAGCAGTGTTCTCTGGAAGAACCAAAGACCACCTAACAAAATCCTCGATGCCATTCCTGAGAAGCACTTTTTGAGTTGGTGGTCAGGGCCGTCCTGCCCCAATATATGGAAAGTCCCTATTTTTTTTCCTTTTGGCTGTTTGACTCTTTATTAGATCACTCAGGTGTTTTACATCAGCAAAGTAACATACCTTCACAGAGTTAAACAAATGCAACATAGAAGAATGTAACACATCTTTATATCATTAATCAAAGATTCCACAGCGTAAATGAACAGTATACATTTTAAAATAATATTCTACAACATTTGTTCAATGTTGTCTAAACAAAAAGATTTTAACTTTAACACAGTAAAACTGTATACAGCAAAAATAGTCATCAAGTAAAAATTATATTTACTATATTCAGTCCATTTGTATTTAGAGAATTCAAAGCAAACACTCCACCATCCATTTGATCTCAGGAACCAAAGTTTTATATCTTAATTCACTTACTATCATATTTAAGAGAAACTGCATCTATAACTATCTATTCTTCAATTCCATACAAGACCCCAGAAGGATGTAATATTATCTTTTCATTATATATTCATATTCATATATTATACAATATTTTTAATTATTTTTAAATAAGAGGATATTTTTATTTATTTTTTATGTCTTGTGTGGTAATTTTAACAGAAAACACATTTTATATTTTTTATAGATTTAAACACTCAGTACCAATTAGATTTATCTATTTGAGGGATTTTCTCAGAGTTATAACCTTGCTATAGGAAGCATGACATAAGGGGATGTACTTTGACAGTTCGTTAACTCCCTCTATTTTCAGGTTTCTTTCTCTTTGCCTTGTGTTTGCAGTTGAGTATATATATGACCATATGGCCAAGCCACCTAGTTGTTTACCATGATTCTCTACCATGATAGTCTCATGCTCTAAAACCTTAAGCCCAATTGGAATCTTATCACTATAACTTTCATTGCTCATGATGTTTTGTCAAAGAAACAGAAAAGTAACTAATACAATTTATATGTTGAGATATGTACATATATCACATTTGTTTTTCATTTAACTATGCAGGCTTTAAATAACTATATAGCCAGGAAATTATTTTAATGTTTCATATTATACAATTTAGTTTATTTGTGGCCTATTTGGTTTCAACTAGTGGTCTTTAACTATTCATATTTTGTTTTTGCCTTAGGCACAAACTTTTCCTAATATACAGTGTGATTCTTTCAATATTATAAGCAGGTAATTTTTTCAGAACTAAAAATGTCATGTATTATATGTGACTAATATTCAAGTTTTTTGAGCAATGTATAGTCTGAGATAATATAAATACAATATAAAAATAATTTTCTTATAATTATGAGGTCCAAAATCAGCAGCTGTTCTCTTTGCTGTTTAACAAATGGGAGAATAGTAGAATCGGTGTTTGTGTCCTATAGCTAATATTATCAGTATTGCACAAATTCTATTTAGTATATAAAAAAACCTCTATGATATTGAGAAATATCTAAAAGAGCTGGGATAAATATTGGAAAATATCTGAAAAGATATTGGGAAAGAGCTAAAATGTCAGAGAGACAGGGAAAAAAAACAGAGTCAATTCTCACCAATCCAACACTTCAGGCTGAACAGGGTGGGTCTTATCTTTAAGAGCTCTGAGACTATCTGAGCCTATTGATAAAACTGAAGAACCTTCTGACTTTTTTTTTATCCAGTCTGTTTGGTGTTCTGTATGATTTTTGTATCTTTATAGGCATACTTTTCTATAGGTTCAGAAAGTTTTCTTCTTTGATTTTGTTGAATATTTTTTCTGTGCTTTTGAGCTTGAAATTTTCTTCTATCCTTTTTATTCTTAGGTTTGTGTTATTTATGGTGTCCTGGATTTCCTAGATGTTTTGTTTTCAAAATTTTTGGATTTGAAATTTTCTTTGATCCATGTATCTATATCCTCTATTATATCATCAATACTTGAGATTCACTCTATCATCTCTTCTGTCGGTGATGCTTGCATCTGTACTTCCTGTTTACTTACCCAGAATTTTCATTTCCAAAACTCTTTTGGTTTTTTTATTTATTATATATTTGTTTTCCATTCTTGAACTATTTTCTTTACCTGTTTAATTTTTCTTGGCTTTTATTTGGACATTTATTTATTTCTTCCATTTTTATATTTACCCTTTTAAGGGTGTCTATTATTTTCATAATATTGATTTTAAGGTCATTTTCTTGTGTTTTAGCTGTGTTGGAATGTTTATTTCTTACTGGTTTTGAATCACTTGTTTCTGGAGATGCCATATTTCCCTTTCTGTTGTTGAATGTATTCTTGCACTGCTGTTTATGCATCTGAGTTTGGGATAATTATCGGTAAGAGTGTTGATTGTTGTGTTCTGTTTCACAGATTTGTACTCTGTCCTTTTATCTGTCTCCTTTATTGTCTTCTGGACTGAATGACCAAGGTTTCTGGTAATTGTCAGATATTCAAGTCTAATAAGGTTGCTCAGTTAAAATTTGTGGGGATTATGTTCCTAGTGTCAGCATATCAACCTGGTAAATGGTATGGTCTGTACCTTTGCTTATGGAGTCTGCTCTTCTAACTGGTGTGGATTGTGCCTGTAATTATATAAACTCCTAGAGTTGCAGGAAAGGACTCGCCATAAGAGGATAATAATGTGAATGAAATTATATTTTAATATGTGTGTAAGTACAATAAAGGAGGCATTTATTAAACTTTTTAGAGTTAGTAAGAGGTGTGATGTACAGGAATATTAACTTTACATAAAATATGGTACAATATTCAAAAACAGAAAAAAATATACAGAGTTTGTCATGTTTATGTATTTTTTAATGAAATTAAATGAATTACTTGAAGGTATATGGTAGCTCATAAACAAATTCATGACTTTCATCTCATATTATAGGATAAATTGGGAAACATAAACACAGAAACTCCTATTTGTTTATAAATTTCTAATATTAACTATCAAGATACATTGTTTTGTGTAATTTGCCTGTTTCACATGTTCATCATCCACAATTTCATCCAAGTATTTGAAACAATGTGGACAGTAAAAGGCTCTGGCAAAACACACCTTAGTTATTATTGATAGGCATGATAATATACCAATATGCTAATTATTGGCAGTCAGTAAATGTCATTAAAAAACTCACATATTATAAAAATAATATCATTCCCTATTTCCTGTACCAACTGTGGTTCCACACCTGACAATTAATCTTGGTCATGAGGCAATTTTTTTTTTTTAAAAAAGGTTTTGCTGTATCACTTATTTTTCGATTTATAATATGATTGTGTCATTGAATTACATCATTTAAATAGAATAATTTAATTCATATCAGTGTTTTATTCCAAAATCTAGTCACCATATTTTTTTACATTTACATATTTATTAATTTATCGAGAACTTTTAACAATGGCTTTTTACCTTTTCCCATAGCCTTTCAAATGTATGCACTTTTCATTAAGAATCTAGTGTTTTGTCTACTTTATTGTAAAATTTCTGCTGTCAAAATATTCTTGGATGTGAGATCTTCCACTGAACTGTGGTCAATTTACAAGGAATCACTATACTGTTAAACAAGATGACTCTTGGCCTTTTGTCTGTCAATTGCTAATAGCTCCTTAGCTAGAATATAATTTGTGCTCACCAAACTCTTGTAAAAATGTGGATAAGAATGTTCCTCTCTTTTCTCCTGTGGTGGGAGGGGGAAGGGACCTTGAATAAGGATATACAAAGGTAGAAAATGTGACTTCTTTATTCATAATAAAAAAGAATGTTCCTCATAAGTTTGTATATTTGAATACTTGGCAAAGAGTTGGTAGAATAATTTAGGAAATAATTTAAGATGTATGGCATTTTGAGGGGCAATATGTCATTTGGATGGATTTTGAGCTTTCAAAATCCAATTACATCTCATGTAGTTTTCTCTCTCTGTCATGATTGTGGTCAATAAGTAAACTCTTAGCTACTGCTCAATTGTCATATCTGCCTGCCTTCTTCCATAGTGGCCTCTAATACTAAGAATCTATAAACCCTAAATCAAGTTTTATAGTTATCTAGGTCCTGGTGGCTCATCAAAGCAATAGAAAAGGAACTAAGACAGGTTTTAATCCTTGGATTCTATCTGGTTTGAATTTATATATATTATGTGCATCCAGTTGGAATCACTGTGAATTCATATGTATTAATGCCTAGTTTTGTACAGAAAACACTGATTCATTGTACTTATCTACTGCTTCTAACTCTTATACACCTTCTTCTCTTAATTCTGTAATGAACAAATAGTGCTGAAATAAGGGTATCTTGTTTAAATCTAATAATTTCACAGTCTTTTAATTCTTTGTAAGATAGATGTTCTGTGTATCCCTGGGTTAATCACCATCTTCTACAAATAGATGCTTCTCTAATTAGGGTTGATTAAATTAATGCATTAATCTGTGTGTATAATGATGAGTCATTAGGAGTTGGTTTATTAATACCATGACCATTTAGCAAAACAATAGTTGGAGGCTCTCCTCTGAGGACTTCTACATATCTAGCCACAGTTTTTTACTCCTATAATGGTTTAAGAAATGGGTTTCATCTTGTGCAATGTAAACTAAATCCAGTTGTAAAGGAACAATGTTCTCCCATAATGTTTGGGTCACAATGAAACCAGCATGCATATTTTATTAGAGAAGTCAATATATTTTTTAGGGAGAACAACTCCATATAATTGATATTTGCCCTTTTCAAGTAGCATCGATAGCACCTTCAAGCACTATAAAAGTTAGCTAGTAAGGATAAAATGTCCATGCCAGTACTACCTTTTTCACTCTCTGCACTATGCTTATAGCTTATTGTGTCTTCATCAATAGTATATTCATCAAGTTCTAGAAGGTAAACAAAATCATTGACAATATTCTGTAGTGGTTGGTGATCCATAGAATGTCACTGGATACCCAAGAGCAATAACCAATCTATGGTACTGATTGTTTTACTTGTTACTATGTGATTATATAATAGGGGAATGTTGTCTTGTAGTATTACTTTTTATTGAAACTGCAAGCTCAAAAATAATGACATGTAAACTTACTATTTATTATAAAATATTGGCCTTTCACTTAGGCTTGTTTCTACTAACTCATTATTTAAATTAACACATTTTTATTAATCTACATTCTGCCATGTGATATTGTCTTTCTTCCATATTACACCTCATTTCTCTTCTATATATCTAACTAGAGACTCTAATTTTCTTCTTCCCAGCTTCCTTTATGACTCTGGAAGTCTTGCCTAAACTTTTTCTTCCTAGTTTAATGTTGGCCATTCAACTTTTTATGAAACAAATCAGTAGAAGTCTTGGCAAAGACACATCTTCAGAGTATAAAACATTATATAACATTTCTCACATTTTTTTGAATAAAAAGGAAAAATTTAGCTCTAACAAAGAAAAACTATTTGAAAGAGAACAGTTATAAAATAAGAAGTACATTTACAATATTCAGCCATTTGTATTTGGCAAATTCAGAAATAGTACTATAATATCTATCCTATATTAGTGAGTTTAAAGTTTTATTCTTAATCCAATTTTTATCATAACTTATATGGAATTATAAAATTTTTTAGACCTTAAAATACCTTTTTTATTATGAATAAAGTCTCATTTTTTATCCATGTATCTCCTTTTATAATATCTTCTTAAACTTCTTGTGCTTCTAAGGTTTCTGAAATTTATAAACTTTGCATTTCTTATGTAATGTCTTCTTCTGAACTTGATAAAAAGAAAAAAAACTGTAAATATAACTATCTGATTGTTAACAACAAAGACCTAAAAATTACAATATTACCAGAGTGTACAAAATGCATTGGATAAGTAATCTCTAAAGGTAGATTTAACAGAAACAGCTGTCTTATTTGACAGTCACTCAAGTTTTCTCTGCAGCATTAGGACATTTATCTCTGGCTTACAGGCCTAGAACATCTGACAAAATTTTCTATGAAGCAGGAATTTTTAAAAACTGTCTCAGCTTCTTTTGAAAAAGTTCTGCATTTGCCTTCTTTTATGTTCTGCTCCTCCAGTTTTCACAGCATATTGCCTGCAGTCAAGGTGAGGGCAGTTTCTTGTCCATTGGCTAAATTTTTGATATTAAAATCAAGTGCTATATGGAGGTTCTTTGGTGTTTATCATCCTTTCTTGAAGTAAATTGGTAATGCCATAAACAGATGTGTCTCATTGTCATAAAAAGCCTTATGATTTTAAAACATTTTATTTTCTATACTTTGTAGGTCTCTGAAGTGTTTGAAGACCACATAAAAATATATGCATTTGATCTTGTAAACATACATAACATGGTTACAAATTTGATTGTTATGTGGCTAAATATTAACATATGTTCTTTAAGTATCCTAAATTGTTTATAGTATCTTTTATGTTCTAGAAATTTACATTGCATGTTTAAATGATATGCATAGGTAAAATACCTTAAACAAAAGAACATACACAGTATAACAAAATAATCTTTCATTTGAATTAATAAACAAAGATATATTAAACATGAGTAGAAACATGGAGTATGTTCTAATAATAAGCTTAATTTGTATTAACACACAAAATCCATACCAATATACAATATTTGAGTTTAATAATTGTATTTAATTAGCTTTTTAAAATTTACCATTTTATTTTGACATTTCCATATCCCCCATTTGTTTATTCAGAAAGACATCATTGAATGTAAACTCCCTTGCTTAGTTTCTGCCCTGACCAGCAACAACTTGTAAACAACCTCCCTTAATGATGACAAACATCCATAACTGTAGTGGGAAATCAGAAACTACACATATAAATGATTGCGTCAGAGGACTGGAGACAAACAAAATATAGTTAACTAAAAAAGATTCCAAAAATAGACCTCCAAAAAAAAACCAAAACAAAAAGCCTACATTCTCTCACAAAAATTCCCAACCAATTACACGAGTTTTCAAACAAATAAAACAACTTCGAAGACATACAGTTCAAGCCAACAACACAAAAGTTCAAACATACAACATAAAAATAAAAAAAAAATTCCTTAAAAACACTCCAACACACTACAACTTTATCCCTTCATTTTTCTCTTAAAACCGTCTATATTTTATAAATAATTTTCACAAAATAAACCCCATCTTAAACATATCTCACAACAAATTTTTACCACAATACATAACATCCCAAATAATCAAAAACCACCTGTGCAAACTCTTTGGAATGTGGGCATCATGTTTTCTAGAATATTTCCTGTTGTCTTTGAATGACAGCATCTCTAGGGAACACTGGTGAAATTGAGATAATAGTCAAGTTTTGAAAAAAATAAGGCACAGCATTTTTTGTCCAAACTGTATTAAATAATAAAATAGAAGGCTTATCTGTAGTCTCACCTAGAGTAGCTTATGAGTATAGACCACATTTAAGTTGTTTGGGCCGCAAGATTTGGAGGAAGCTGCAACAGAGGTATTCTGAGAAGCTGAATCACACAGGTTACTTATCTTCATTGTTGTCTTGTCCTTTAGCTCTGAAAACACAGAAACTTTTAAGGTAACATTAACACAGTATGGAATAGGCAGTATGTCCATATCAGATAAAGATATTTTTTTTGTTTTGTGTTTGAGCTATGAAAGGAATATGACAACTTTATAAGGCTATTTGGAGTGTATAATCCAACTTCTTCCAATGTCATATGAAAATACAACATGTAGCAGTAAGTCAAGATGATTCTGTATTAAACAAGATTCATTATGCTTTATTAACTCTCAGAATTCTTCCCATAATAGAGGGGACAAGTATAAGCAACATGCCCTGTCGTCTTTCTTATTTCTATTTTTCATTACTGTAGCTATGATTTTCAGAAGGACTCTCTGAGTAAAATCTTATCTCAATCAACCTTGAAGAAATCCATTGCTTTT
This sequence comes from Sigmodon hispidus, assembly GCA_004025045.1. Taxonomy (NCBI): domain Eukaryota; kingdom Metazoa; phylum Chordata; class Mammalia; order Rodentia; family Cricetidae; genus Sigmodon; species Sigmodon hispidus. The sequence goes on from PVIH01004641.1 coordinate 41,123, forward strand.
TATTTTCTGTGGTGACAAAAGCACAACCAGACACCCAAATTAACATAATTTCCAGTCCATCGCCTTAACCACTCGGCCACGACTACAAGCACAATTAACACAATTTCTACCTGAAGTGAAGACATTCTTAAAATATGTTAGTTTAACTTAATAGTCTCTTCAAAGCTATTGTTTTTTATATCAACATATAAAAAATTCAAAACTAACAAAGCACTATACAGGATCCAGATGTATTTCCTCTTTTATGTGGCTTATTACTTAATAACCTTTACTCTTTTGTTAAATACTTAATTTTTTAATTTGTAAACTATTTTTTTCTGTAACTGTCTATGCTCAGGTTTTATTGTACTGGTCAGAGGTTTTCTTGGTCTAGACCACTTTACTGTGTAGCTGCAGCATTCTGTGACCTTGTGAGCCAAGTGTAACCCCACCATATAGCTCTGAACTCATGGGTGGCTTCAAACTTTTAAGGTCTGTGTTAGCCCAGCCTTATGCCTGTGGAACTGTCTGTGATGTTTCTGCTCAGCATAATGACTGCTCAAGTGCTTGCAGTACAACAGTAGCAACTCTGTAAGCCTCAAGAACTAGATTACTAGGAGGCAATGACTTTTTTTTTTTTTTTTTAGATTTTTCAGACTTTATATGGAAATACTTGACAGGAGTTCAGGCAGAATATACAGCAAGTTATCTTTCTTTTCTGTCTCACATCTGCTTACTTTTGTAAAAGATTTCTGGACCCATTTGGGCCACAGGTTCTGACCTTGCCCATGGTAGCTTTTATCCCCCAAAGAAATGATTCAGACGCTTATATTAATTTCATACTGTTTGACCTATGTCTCAGGCACATTGCAAGCTAGCTCTTTTATCTTAATTTAACTCATTTCTTATAGTCTACCTGCCATGTGGCTAGACCTGTGGCTTACGTGGATTCCTTACATGATTCTTCTTCTTCGGGGGCTGAATGGAGATTGACTGACTCTGCCCTTCTTCTACCTGTCTCTCCTCTAATCCTCCACCAACTTATATGGTGCTCCACATAGGCAAAAACAGTTACTTTACTTACAGCATACAGAGAACATTTTCACCAATACTTCCTCTTTTCTGTATAATCAAAAAGGAAAGTTTCAATTTCTATATACCAAAATTACATACAACAGAACAGCTATCAAGCAAACATTACAGTTATAATATCTAGTCTATTTGTAATTAACAAACTTAAAGAAAATATATCATTATCTACCTTATCCTTGTGAGTCTGAAGCTTCATATCTAATATACCTTTTAAAATAACTAAGAAAAACTATACTTATAATTATTAAACCTTTAACCACATCAAAAACCACAGAAGGATATATTACTCAAATAAACAAGAAGTGCAAGAAACTTCCAAAGTCTAGAAAATGACAGAGATGACACCTATCTGCCCAGACAGTCACCCAAAGTTCCTTTGTGACATTGGGGCATCATCTACAGCTTATAGGCCCAGAGTCTCTGGCATACCTTTCAATACAGCAAGCTTTCTTGTTGAACTATCTTTGAATTTCCAGTGCAAATAAAAACATAAAGACATAATTAATTATGAAAGTTTGGCCTTTAGCTTAGGCTTCTCTTATATAGCTATTGTAATGTAAATCAACCTATTTACATTGATTTACCTTCTACTATTTTACTACATGGCTTTACCTCTCTTCCATCTTGTACTTCCTATATTTTTTCCAAGTCTGGCTGTCTCCTGACTTTGACTTTCTTCTTCCAAGTGTCTTCTTAGTCTTTAGATATCCTAACTAACCATTTTCTGCTTACTCATAGGCCACTAACCTCTTTATTAAATAAAACAGAGGGTTGCTTGGCAAAACCACATCTTCACAATGTAAGAAAATATTCTGCAACATTGTCTCATTTAAATGTAACTCCATTTTAACATTTTTGCCCTCTCTCTCTCTCTCTCTCTCTCTCTCTCTCTCTCTCTCTCTCTCTCTCTCTCTCTCTCTCTCCCTCTGTGTGTGTGCTTCTGTGTAAGTAATCCTCTATAGTAGTAGCTTTTTGCATAATTTTAAAGGTCTTCAGTTATATTTATCCTTCTTCATATTCCATGTCTATTCCTATAGCATTCCCTGCCAGCTCCACCCCAATTTGACCCTTCGAGATGTTTTGATATAATTGTTCTAACCACCCTAAGCCCTGTTTGTTACTCACCATTAAGTACATGACCACTTTGGGTCTTCCAAATAAAAGAAAGTAATAATTAGAGTCAACATTTGCAAATGATAGCAAACATGATATTTAACTCTGTTTCTTGGTTACCTCATATGAAATATGTGTTTCCAGGTTCATCATTTAACCTAAAAATATGAGAATATCTTAATAACAGGCAAAAATATCTTAATGTGTAAATATATCACATTTTTATTATCAGTTTTAGCATACTCTATGAGTTAGTATATGCTCAAGGTTGGTATAGTTTGATTATTAAAAAACAAAATATTAAACATTTATAATCTCATATTATTTATACTTTTATTTAACTTACAAAACTATCTCATAAAAATAATTATTTGTATTTTTAATCTAAAGAACTAAAGCTAGATAATAAGTTACATTTGTTCAGAATTTCATTCTAAATAATTTTATCTAACATAATTTAATTTAATATTAAATATGTGGTAACATTTTAACTTTGAGCCAGTATTAGAATTAAAAATAATGTTATCACTTCCAAAGGTAATCAGCTAGATTTTTCTTTTTCATTTTCATTATATAAAGTCTCACTTATTATCTATGTATCCACTTATCCAAACTCCCTTCCCCCTCCTGCCACTCTCAATTATTCTCTCTTCTTCCCCACTACTTTTATCCTCGCCAGCAAGTATAGGAGGTCCCAAGGTCCCAAGGTGGCTTAGTTCAGCATCCACTCCTGGCAAGTACAATTTTCTCATCCTAATATCAAGATAGGGTTAGATGTTCCTCTGGAGAGAATGATTTCCAAGGTACCAGTCCAAGGTGCTTCAGATATCAAGCTGTTTAGTGTGTGTGGTTTCTTTGCTTTTTGTTTAAGTCCACTAATGAGTGAATACATCCCCTGCTTATCTTTCTGGGTTTGTGATAACTAGTTCAGGAAGATATTCTCCAAATCCACCCATTTGCCTGCAAATTTTAAGAAATCATATTTTTCTTACTGCTGAGTAGTGCTCGATTGTATAGATGTACCACAGGGTTTTTTTTTAATTATTTTTTTCTTCTTTATTTATTTTGTATTTATCAAAAAAACAGTAAAATGAATTTAAAATGCTGAAAAGTTAACAATAACTATAAAGAAGATAAAAATCATAAGCATGAATTATCAAGGGTGATAATGCAAATAAGATTGCTACACATATATTTACTTTGTGTTCAACTTTCCCTCTGAATTTTTTTTTCCATCCCTGTATATCCTTATTCAAGTTCCCTTCCCCCTCCCACCACATCAGGTCATTTTTCTTCTCCGCAACTCCCCATCCCCTCCCTGGGCAGGGAGTAGACAGTCCTATGGTCCCACTGACCCAATAATGTTTGGATCAGTCTCCACTCCTGGCCAAATCCAGTTTTGTCCATCCTCCCTCAAGAGTGAGTCAGGTGTTCCTATAGTTGGAGTGGGGTCTGAAGGGTCAGTCCAGGGTATTTCTGATCCCAAGCTGTTCAGTGGTTGTGGTTTGCAGCTTGGGCATGCTTGGCTTTTTTTTTTCTTGTTTGTTTGTTTAGAGACCACTAATGAGTGAGTACATCCCCTGCTTATCTTTCTGAGATTGTGATAACTCACTCAGGAGGATATTGTCCAAATACATCCATTTACCTGCAAATTTTAGGATATTCTCAGCAGAGGAACTATGAATGACTGAGCTGAAATTTTAGGATATTCTCAGCAGAGGAACTATGAATGGCTGAAAGGCACCTGAAAAAGTGCTCTTCATCTTTAGCCATCAGAGAAATGCAAATCAAAACAACTTTGAGATACCACCTAACACCTATTAGAGTGGCTAAGATAAAAGGCACAGATGACAGCCTATGTTGGAGAGGATGTGGAACAAGGGGAGCACTCCTCCATTGTTGGTGGGAGTGTAAGCTTGTTCAGCCACTTTGGAATGCAATATGGTGGTTTCTCAGAAAATTGAGAATCAATCTCCCCAAGGACCCAGCAATACCACTTCTGGGTGTATACCCTAAAGAGGCACATTCACATTCCAAAGGTATTAGCTCACCTATGTTCATAGCAGCATTACTTGTAATAGCAAGAACCTGGAAACAACCTAGATGTCCCTCAACTGAAGAATGGATTAACAAACTGTGGTACATCTACACAATGGAATACTACTCAGCAGTAAGAAAAAATGATATCCTAAATTTTGCAGGCAAATGGATGGATTTGGAGAATATCCACCACAGTTTGTTAATCCATTCTTCAATTAAGGGGCATTTAGGTTGTGTCCAGGTTCTTGCTATTATGAGTAATACTCCTATGAAGCTCAACTCCTATAGTTGAGCTAATGCCTTTGGAGTGCAAATGTGCATCTTTAGGGTATATGCCCAGTAATGGTATTGCTAGGTCCGTAAGAAGATGGATTACCAGTTTTTTAAGAAACTACCATTCTGCATTCCAGAGTGGCTGAACAAGCTTACTCTCTCACCAACAATGGAGGTGTGTTCCCCTTTATCCACAACTTCCCAGCTATAGGCTATCATCTGGATATTTTTTTTTAGTTTTCAAAAATAAAATATTTTTTCTTTCTTTATTTATTTTGTATTTATCAAGAAAAACAGTAAAATGAATTTAAAATGCTTATAAGTTAACAATAACTATGAAGAAGATAAAAATCATAAGTATGACTTATCAAGGGTGATAATGCAAATAAGATTACTACACATATATTTACTTAGATTTTTAATCTTAGCTATTCTGACAGGTGTCAGGCGGTATCTCAAAGTTGTTCTGATTTGCATTTCTCTGATGGCTAAAGAAGCTGAGCACTTTTTCAAGTGACATTCATAATTCTTCTGCTGAGAAATTCCTTTTTACTTCTGAACCCCATTTTTTGATTGGGTTATTCAAAGTTTTGGGCTCTAGTTTCTTGAGTTCTCTACATATTTTAGAGATCAGTCTTCTGTCACTTGTGTATTGGTGAAAACATTTTCCCATTCTGTAAGCTGTTGTTTTGTCTTATTGACTGTGTCCTTGGCTTTACAAAAGGTTCTCAATTTCAATAGGTCCCACTTATTGATTGCTGGTCTTAGAGCCTATGCTACTGTTGTTATATTTAGAAAGAAGTCACCTGTGCCAAATTGCTCAGGGTATTTTCCATTTTCTTTTTATCAAGTTCAGTGTGGTTTGGTTTATGTTGAGGTCTTTAATCCACTTTGATTTGAGTTTTTTGGAGGGTGATAGGATTGGATCTATTTGCATTTTCCAGCACAATTACATCCAGCTGTGACAACTCCATTTTTTAAAGATACTATCTTTTTATCATGAATATTTGGGGCCTCTTTATCAAAGATCAGATGTTCATAGGTTTATGGGTTAATGTCAGAATCTTCATTTTGATTCCATTGATCCACAATCTGTTTTTATGCCAGTGCCAGGCTATTTTTAATACTGTAGCTCTATAGTATACTTGAAGTTGAGGATGTGATCCCTCCTGAGGTTTTTTTGTTGAACAAAATTGTTTTGGCAATCCTGTCTTTCCTGTTATACCAAATGAAATTGAGTATTGTTCTTTCAAGGTCTGTTCAAAATTGCATTGGAATTTTGATGAGAAGTGCATTGAATCTGTAGATTGCTTTTTTAGAATTGCCATTTTTATTATGTTGATCCTCCTTTTCCTGTAACATGGGAGAATTTTCCATTTTGTGATATCCTATTTAATGTCTTTCTTCAGTGATTTAAAGTTTGTGTCAAATAGATCTGTTACTTCTTTGGTTATAGTTACTCCAAGGTATTTAATGCTATTTTCAGTGATTATAAAGGGTAAAGTTTCCCTTATTACTTTTTCAGCCCTTTTATCTTTAGTGTATAAGAGGCTTACTGATTTCTTTGAATTAATCTTGTATTCTGCTACATTGCTGAAAGTTTTTGTCTGCTGTAGAAGTTCCCTGGTAGAATTTTGTGGATCACTTATGTATGCAAACATATCATCTGGAAATATAGTTTCACTCCTTTTAAAATTTGTGTCTCCTTAATTCCTTTTTGTTCTCTTATTGCTTTAGTCAAAACTTAATATTGATAGAATAGATAATCTTATTGCTTTAGCCAAAACTTAATATTGATAGAATAGATAAGAGGAGAGAGGATAGCCTTGTCTAGTTCATGGTTTTACTGTGATTGCTTTGAGTATTTCTCCATTTAGTTTGATGTTGACTATCAGCATCTTGTAAATCACTTTTTAAATATTTAGATATTTTCCCTGTATTCCTGATCGCTCCAGAACTTTTACCATAAAGGAGTGTCAGATTTCATCAAAGCCTTTTTCAGCATCTGAGTTATAATCATGTGTTTTTTTTTCCTTCAGTTTGTTTACATGATGGATGACATTTATGGTTTCTCATAAATTGAGCCATCCCTTAGTTTTTGAGATATAGCCTATTTGATCATGGTGGATGATTTTTTTTTATGTTGTTGTATACGGTTTGCCAAAATTTTTTGAAACTATTTGCATCAATATTCATGAGGGAGATTGGTCTGTAATTCTCTTTCTTTGTTGCACCTTTGAGTGGCTTGGGTATTAAGGTAATTGTTGCCTTATCAAAAGAGTTTGACAATATTACTTCAGTTTCTACTGTGTGAAACAGTTTGAGGAGTATTGGTAATAGTTCTCTTTTGAATGTCTGTTAGAATTCTGCATTGAAATTATCTGGACCTGGACTTTTATTACTTAGGAGGCTTTTAATGACTAATTCAATGTCTTTTAGGGTTATAGGTCTGTTTATGTGTTTAGTCTGATCTTGATTTAATTTTGGGAAATGGTATCTATCAAAAAATCAGCTTGTTTTCTTATTAGACCATTAGATATCACTGCCATATCACTAAATATTTTTTCACTCCTTTACTTAATTTTTGACAATCACATTCACAGATTACAACCATGTCCAATTTGCCATTTTTATCATTACCTGGTTGATACAATCCCATGGTTGACGTGTCCTTGTTTTGTAGTTTTTAAAAACCATAAATAATGGTTACTACAATATAATATTTAAAGTATGTCCAGGTATTTAAAGTATGTCCAGGTATATGGGAATTTATATTTACTTAATGAAGTTTTTCTCCTTTATAATTATTTTTTCTTATAAAAACTTGAGCCTTGTTCTTTCCTTATAACATCGTTGATACTCATTATCCTTGTATTAATATGGGAATATAACAGGATATATTAAAATTACTAACTAAAACAATAGACATTAATTAACACTATTACATATATATCTATATAGAGCTTAATCATCATATAAGTTTCTTTTTCTCTCTGACATACACACACACATGCACACACATACACTATTACATATGTCTCTATATAGAACTCAAACTTTATGTAAGTCTCTCTATCTGACACAAACATACATGCACACGTACACATACCGGCATTTTAAATTTTTCACTTCTAAATGCTATCACATTTGTCATTACAACTTAAACAAAATTGGTGGACATAAACATGTCCCTACATCATAGTCTCATGTTTTCTACATATAAACTATTATTGAAAATATGTTTATTGTATTATTTTTCTTTCTTTTCTTTTCCTTTTTATTTGTAAAATAAAGCTTTTTATCCATATATCCCCTTGCTCCAACTTCCTTCCCCCTCCCAACACCTCCTGGTAAGTTTTCAGCCTTCCTTCTCTACTTCCCCCATCCCAGAAAGGGCAAGAAGTCCCAATGTGAATCAGCTCTTCATCCACTCCAGGCAAGTTTGATTTCCTCATCCTAATATCAAGACTGGGTGAGGTGTGGTACATATACTAGGTGTGGTACATATATACAATGGAGTACTACTCAGCAGTAAGAAAAAATGATATCCTAAAATTTGCAGGCAAATGGATGGATTTGGAGAATATCCTCCTGAGCGAGGTATCACAAGCCCAGAAAGATAAGCAGGGGATGTACTCACTCAGTAGTGGTCTTTAGACAAAAATTAAAGAATACCCAAGCTGCAAACCACAACCTCTGAACATCTTTGCATCAGAAGAAACTTTAGAGAGACCTCCAGGTTTCCCCTAGGAAGAAAAAATAGAAAAGATATTCCTAGCTAATTGGGAGAATAAGGGGCCACAATAAAGATGGTGTGGAACAAATCATGAGAGGAGATGATTGATTGAAAGGAGCAACAAGAAGAAATAAAAAAAAAACTGGAGATCTTAATAGAGGAAGTCAATGTGGGGTTGGAAAAAGAACAGGTGCTAGGGAAACCTCTAAGAACTCACAGGATGTCCCTAGCTAGGTCTCCATGCAATAGTGAAGGTGTTGCCTAGACAGGACTTTCCCTATAATCAAATGAATAGCCACCCTAAGTGCCCTCACAGAACTTACATCCAACAATAAATGGAGGTAGAGCCTGGGGTATATGTCAGCAATGGGCTGAGTTTGTTTTCCAGCTGATAGCGAGGGTGGAGATTCTATATGAGCAAGGGCATAGAGTTTATGAGGAAAATTCTCACATTGATGGCTGACTGAAGCTTTGGGCAGCTCACTGAATCAAAAACAGACACCAGGGAACCATCAGGAAAAGGAACTAAGCCCTCCAAGGATAAGCAACTGTCCACTGAAATAGGCAGTATGTGGAGCCTCAAGGGTAGGAATCAGACTGTGTTTATGAGCATGGACTGGAACTTTGGAGATCATTTTTTTCCAGAGGAATATCTAACACATTTTTCTTCCTTTTTATGAGTATACATCCAATGCAGTTCACAAATTTAATGTAGAATATTAAACATTTGCAGTTAATTTAGTAAGTTTTTAGGAAGTCAGAAGTTACATATTAGTTACATTATTTTTTATACAAATTTTTAATAGAATCATCTTTTAACTTTCTAGAAAAAAAGAACATTTTGATGAAGAATTTTGTACTATGATTTTCCAAGTAACTATAAGAAACTATATTAAGGCAACATGCTATGAGAAAGTTCCTATTACTATTCTGACCTATGGTTTACTGGAGAATAATATATTTTTAATTTCTCTAGTTATCCTCTGTGTTAAAGCTCAGTGGAACATTTTGGATATTAACATATATATGATTTGTTTAGGATACGTGCTGTTATAAAGCATCATTGAGATTCTGGGGATGCAGAATTTAGAACATATATTAGTACCACATTCATTTCAATTGTACTTTTGTTTCCAATTTTTAAAAATGTTATATTGCTCATAAAATAAACTACTACTTTTAAATAAAATTAAAATAGTATTTTAATTTTCTAGTATATGATGGCTAAAATTTTCTTTTTTTTTTTTTAAGAGCTTTTGTATGTCTCTATTTCTTGGAGCAGTTTTAGACCTTACAAGTAAATGCTAATCACAAAAGCATTCAACTTCAGATAGATTTTCTATCTTTTTTCTTTTTGAATAAAGTCATTTTTTATTCACATATCCCCTTGTTCAAACGCCCTTACCACTCCCACCCTTGGCAGTCACTCTCTCTCTTATACACAATGGATATTATAAAAATTTGGTAATAAAAGGCACACACAGTTTTAAATATATTTAAGGAATTCAATATATATGGTACTTATATCACCATTCTCCTCATCATTTAATTTATTATTGTACTTGTTATCTTATCATATCCCATGATTATTTTAATAAGACAAATGTTCTATTGTTTTGTGGAATAATCCTCTGATACAAAGTGAAGATGTATTATTCTCATTGGTTTAATAAAGAGCTAAGTGACCAAAATCTAGACAGAAAGAGGTTACATGGGAGAGTTAGGCTAAGAAAAGAATGAATATGGGTTTATGTGGAGACACGAATAGAAGCAAGATAATCATACCATGCTGTAAAAGTACTGCAATATGGTAAAGCATAGATAGACAATATGGATTAATTTAAGTTGTAAGAGCTAATTAGTAATAATCCTTAGCTGTCATGCAATAATTTCTAATTAATAATGTCTTATTATTTGTGATCATTTGTGAGCTGGCTGGTGAGACAGAGAATTTTCAACTACACAGCTTGTTCACATAGATTAACTTCTCTGTCTCTTACTATTTGATGCCAAATCTAACAATTTTATATAATATATATTTATATAATTATTCTACTGTAGTTATTACAATTTCATTTTACTTTTTGAGACAAGTTTTCTCTGTGTAGCTTTGGAACCTGTATTGAAACTCCCATTGTAGACCAGGTTGACCTAGAATTCACAGAGATCTGGCTGCCTCTCCCTCCCAAGTGCTGAGAAAAAGGCAAGTATAATACTACCTGGCTACAGTATAAATATTTGCATATAAATTATTTCATTTTTCTGTTTACTTTGTCAATGGTATCTATCAGTTTTTCAAAAATATGCAATAATAAGGTCAGTGGTAGGAAATATTGACAGGTGATGACTCGAAAATGCTAATTTCAGTAAATTATGGATTAAACATTTGGTAGTTCAAGCTTAATGAATATTTTTCTGAATGTTTTTTATCTATGGAAATATGTTAGATGTATGTAAATATATTAGATGTATGTAAACTTGAATTACTAGAACTTTAATCCAGTTAGGCTAGTTTTCTAGAATCATAATATTTAGCATTCTTAGCCTAGAGTATAATGTCAACTGTTATAAGATTGTTTTTATTTTAACTTCAATTAATTAATAATAACTCTCACAGGGATCTTACTTTTTCAGTTAACCTATGTTTCACCTAGTTCAAACATTCCATTTCTACTACTAAATATGCCCATTCAGCTTAAATCTTTGTCTCAGCCTTCCTTTCTTTCTCTTTGATGTGACTTTTGTCCTATTAACAATAAACAAATTTATCTGCTTCTACATCAACTTGACATTTTCACATCTTTGGCAAAGATCTGGTATCTGGACATTATTAAAATTATAATGCAATATTATGCTTAATTTATCTATGTGTTTTAACTTCTGTTTCTGTAGTATAATTTGTAATCAGGTTGATGATATCCTCCACTTTTTGTTGTTCACAATTGTTTGGGCCATTCCTACTATTTTTATACAATTATGCTGACTGTTCTGTTTTTATTTAATTGTTTCTGTGTTTCTAAATGGATTCTAGTATTTTGATTAAAATTGAATTCTAGACATAGATTAATTTCAGTATCCTGTCCATTTTTACAGTACTTATGCTTCCAAATTATGAGTATTGAAATTATTTTTTACTGAAATACTTTTCAACATATTTTGACAATGTTCTGTAGCCACAAGTTTGTGGCTTGCCCATCCAAAGTGCCAAATCTGTAGTCCTGCAGCTGCTTAGCACACAAGTAATCACATAAAGGACAACATTAATTTCAGCTACTTAGCTTCTGTCTTAGAGTATAAATTTGCTAGTTTTTCAGCTTAACTAAACCCTTGTATGCTGTGTATTGCCACATGGATCATTCCTTGCCTGGATTTCTTTACTTCTTTCTTCTTTGGGCAGAAACTCAAATCTTCTCTGTGTGAGTATTCTCTCCTTCCCCTTTATCTCTGCTTGAGTTTCTTACCTGCTTGTAAGCTGGCATGCCATAGGCCAAAACCATTCCTTTATTATCCAATGATAATTAACATTGTATAGAAAGACAACCCCATCAGTTTTTTCTGTTTAATCATACATTAAGGTTTCATTTTTAACATAGAAAATTACATATAAAAAAGAGCTATCAAGCAAGAATTAGTTATAATATCTAGTCTATTTGTATTTAGCAAAATTAAAGAAAATATTCTCTCATCTACCTTTTGCATGAGAGTTCAAAATTTCTTATCTAATTTATCTTTTATTATAACTAAGGAAAACTATAATTTTAACTATGTAATCTTCACCTCCATCAAAGACCACAAAATATAATATTACCTGATTTTTTTAAAAAAGTGCATTTTCAAGCAACTTTCAAATTTTGAAAATGACAGAGATATCTGGCTACCTGAACAGAACCCCAATGTTCTTTTCTTTTAATGTTGGAGCATCTATCTTTAGCCTACAGGACTAGAGTCTCTGGTAGACATTTTAGTAAAGCACAAAATTTGAAAATTTTTTCTTCCATTTTGGAAGGTTCTTCAGCTGTTTCTCTCTGTATCATGCAGAATACATGTCAGTCTCTGTAAAGCAGGAACCTGAAAAACATTCTCAGCTTGTTCTGGCAAAGTTTTGGAGGACATTTTCATATGTCTTCTTCATGTCCAGTTTAGACAGAATACTGTTAAGCAGTTGGCAAGAACAATCTCTTGCACAATGGTTAACATTTGCCACAAAGAATATAAACTCCATACAGTGTTTCTTCATTTTTCTTCAGTATTAAGAAGTAAATTTGTGTTGTTAAGAGCAAACAATCTATCTAGAAAAGTCCAAATTTTTTAAATATTTTATGTGACATTTTCTGTAGGTTTTTTTGTGATTGAAGATTACCTCTCTTGTTGAAATATATCTTCGTATATCTAAAACAACTTAACTGACATGACTAAGTTGATTATCATAGATGACTATTAATTTGTGAATTTTATATATTACAATTTTAATTATTGAACAAAATCTGCACAGACCATGACTGGCATGATAGTGGCAAGGAAGCAGAGGAGTTCCTAAAAGCATGCTTCAGAGGTCAGAGGTCAGAAGGTGACTTCTGCCACCTGAACTCAAGTCCTGAACAGCCATTCCACTTCTGTGCAGAGCATAGCACACTCAAAATAAGGCTGGCATAATAGCAACAGGGGAACAGCTGAGTCCCTTGGTCCTGGGCACTTGGCTCAGAGGTAAGAGACTCTGATTCTTCAGCAAGGAACACAGCCTGCACAGACCATGACTGACTTAATAGCGGTAAGGGAGTAGAGGAGTTCTTAAAAGCAGGGCTGAGAGGTCAGAAGTAAAAGGTGACTTCTGCCTCTTGAATCTGGGTCCTGTACTGTTACTTCCCTTCTGTACAGAGCACAGCCCATCCAGAACAAGGCTGGTTTAATGGCAGCAGGGGATCAGCCAAGTCCCTGGGCACATAGCTGAGAGGTGAGAGGTCAAGAGGTAATGAGAGGCATCATAACACTGTGACCTCATGAGAACAGCTGACCCTCTGAACACATAGCTGATTAAGAGCCCTCAGACCAACAACTCACTGAGAGCCATCCAAGAACTGGGAAAACAATGGGCAGACAGCAGTGAATAAATACATACAACAATACAAAGGTCAACAAGATACCACAAGAAGAAGCAAGTAGTTCTATAGCTTCAAGACCAGAACATAACAACAAAGAGGGGACAGAAGGAAATGACCTTAAAAACAGCTTTATGAAACTAATAGAAGCTTTAAAAGTGGATACAAAAAACTCCCTTAAAAAATAGAAGAATATTATGTGGCGTGCTGACTTTTTTAGAATTACAGACAAATTTCCCTCATGAATATTGATGCTAAAATTCTCAACAAAATTTTGGCAAACCATATACAACAATATATAAAAGATCTCATCCACCATAAACAAGTAGGCTTAATCAAAGAAATGCAGGGTTGGTTTAACATATGAAAAACCGTAAACGTTATCCATCATATAAACAAACTAAAGGAAAAAAAACACATAATCATATCCTTAGATGCTGAAAAAGCCTTTGACAAAATCCAGCACTCCTTTATGATTAAAGCTCTGGAGGGATCAGGAATACAGAGACAATATCTCAATATAATAAAGGCGATCTATAAGAAGACAACAGCTAGCATCAGAGTTAATGGAGAAAAACACAAAGCAATCCCACTAATATCAGGAAATAGACCAGGACGTCCTCTCTCCCCTTATCTATTCAATATAGTTCTCAAAATTTTAGCTAAAGCAATAACAGATTGAAAGGAGATTAAGGGGATACAAAATGGAAAAGAAGAAGTGAAACTATCTCTATTTGCAAATGATATGATTGTATATATAAGTGACCCATAAAATTCTACCAAGGAACTCCTACAGCTCATAAAAAGCTTCAGCAATGTAGCAGGATACAAGATTAACTCAAAGAAATCAGTAGCCCTTCTATAAACTAAAGATAGAAGAGCTGAAAAAGAAATAAGGGAAACATTACCCTTCATAATAGCTGCAAATAATATTAAATACCTTGGAGTAATTATAACCAAAGAAGTAACAGATCTATTTGACAAAATTTTTAAATAACTAAAGAAAGAAATTGAAAAGGATATCAGAAAATGGAAAGCTCTCCCATGTTCCTGGATAGGTAGTATAAACATAGTAAAAATGACAATTCTACCAAAGGCAATCTACAGATTGAATGCACTGCCCATCAAAATCCCAACACAATATTTTTTGAAACTTGAAAGAACAATACTCAATTTCATTTGGAATAACAGGAAAGCCAGAATTGCCAAAAAAAATTTACTCAACAAAAGAACCTCAGGAGGTATCACCATCCCTGACTTCAAGTTATACTATAGAGCTACAGTAATAAAAACAGTCTGGTACTGGCATAAAAACAGACTTGTGGATGAATGGAATAGAATTGAGGATCCAGACATTAACCCAAAAACCTATGAACATCTGATCTTTGACAAAGAGGTCCAAAATATTCAAATGAAAAAGATAGTATATTTAACAAATGGTATTAGCATAGCTGGATGGAAGTATGTAGAAAAATGCAAATAGATCTGAGCCTGTCACCATGCACAAAACTCAAATCCAAGTGGATCAAATACCTCAACATAAACCCAGCCACTTTAAACATGATAGAAAAGAAAGTGAGAAATACATTTCTAAGAGTTGGCACAGGTGACCACTTCCTAAATATAACACCAGTCACACAGACACTAAGACCAACAATCAATAAGTGGGATATCCTGAAGCTAGGAAGCTTCTGTACAGCCAAGGACACTGTCAATAGGACAAAACAACAGCCTACAGAATGAGAAAAGATTCTCACCAACCCTACAAGTGATAGAGGACTGACCTCTAAGATATATACAGAACTCAAGAATCTAGAGCCCAAAACCTTGAATAACCCAATCAAAAAATGGGGTTCAGATTTAAAAAGGGAATACACAGCAGAATTATGAATGGCTGAAATTCACCTGAAAAAGTGCTCATCATTTTTAGCCATCAGAGAAATGCAAATCAAAACAACTTTGAGATACCACCTGACAACAGTTAGATTGTCTAAAATAAAAGACACAGATGACAGTCTATGCTAGAGAGGATGCAGAACAAGGGGAACATGCCTCCATTGTTGGTGGTAGTGTAAGCTTGTTCAGGCACTTTAGAATGCAGTATGGCGGTTTCTCAGAAAATTGAGACTCAATCTCTCCAAGGACCCAGTAATACCACTTCTGGGTGTATACCCTAAAGATGCACAGTCACACTCCAAAGGCATTAGCTCAACTATGCTCATAGCAGCGTTATTTACAGCATTGCAAGAACATGGAAACAACCTAGATGTCCCTCAACTGAAGAATGGATTAACAAACTGTGGTACATCTACACAATGGAGTACTACTCAGCAGTAAGAAAAAATGATATCTTAAAATTTGCATGCAAATGTATGGATTTGCAGATTATCCTCCTGAGCGAGGTATCACAAACTCAGAAATATAAGCAGGGGATGTACCCACTCATTAGTGGATTCTAAACAAGCAAACAAACAAACAAGAAAAAAGCAAAGCATGCCCAAGCTGCAAACCACAACCACTGAATGATTCCCAATATTTCTCACTTTCTTTTCTATCATGTTTAAAGTGGCTGGATTTATGTTGAGGTGTTTGATCCACTTGGATTTGAGTTTTGTGCAGGGTGACAGGTTCGGATCTATTTGCATTTTTCTACATACTTCCATCCAGCTATGCCAACACAATTTGTTAAATATACTATCTTTTTCCATTGGTATCAGACACACCCTGGACTGACTCCTTGGATCCCACTCCCCCTAGAGGAACAACTGACTCACTCTTGAGGGAGGGTGGAGAAAACTGGATCTTCCAGAAGTGGAGACTGAACTAAGCAATATTGAGGCAGTGGGACCATGGGACTACCTGCTGCTTGCCCAGGGAGGGTATGGGGATTTGTTGAGAAGAATGACCTGATGTGGTTGGAGGGGGAAGGGACCTTGAATAAGGATGTACAAGGTTAGAAAGTGTGATTTCATTGTTCATAATAATAATAATAATGATAAAAAAGAAGAAAAAAGTAGAATTCTGACCTAGTAATAAAGTCAGAGTCATGTACAAAAAAAATAGAATTACAGTGTCTCGACATTCTATTTTTTTAAATAAATGATTATACTGAATACAGTTAATAAAAACAACTTGTTATTCTGAGGAAGGAACAGTATAATCTATAGCCTCTAAATAAAATAATAATTGGAAATTTTTCTATGGCATATTAATTTTACATATGTCAGGTATTTCATGCATTTCATGTACTTATCACCTTTGGGACTATTTGTGTATACTATTCAAATAGTTTTGATTTTCAAAAGACAAAATAAATTTGAGTCAATAGAAATGATTGGATTAATTATAATTGTATTAAAATTAAAACTAAGACAATAGAATTTATACTAGTTCCTAAGTGCTGCTTCCTACTGTTAAGTTAATGTTTTATGACATCATTATGCAACTTTTTCACTCCCATTGGAGAATTGTCCTTTATTTTATCTTTCTGAATAAATAGCCTGAAACAATATACTTTGATAACTGTTCTGGCTGAAAATCATATCTGCACCCTGGTGAGAAATGTGGTCCAATTTAAATTAGTATTTCCAGTAAATATAGAAAAACACTTTCCAGAAGATATTTCAGTAATGCTCCATCACCAAATGATGTATTTTCTAAGTAATGCAGAACAATTTGTATTCAAGTCATTTTTGCCATCCCATTAAACTTTACAGCGTATGACATTTTCTTCAAAAGTAATGGAACAAGAAAAAAAACATTCTGAGAAAGGAACAGTAACTACTTTTGCTCTTATTATAGCTTCTGCCTTGTACTTTTCTTTGGTGATACATATTTTTTAATTAAAAATGTGGATTTACATAAAATAATATTAAAAATTTAATTCAAGATATATGGATATACAAAACATAATACTAGAAATTGCCTGGCATGTAATGATATTGTTAAAATTTTATTGATATATAGCAAAATGTTAAAGAAGACATGAATGTTATTATTTATTATTGACAATGACATTTCACTGATAAATATATGAACATTTATTGATAAATTATTTTGTCTCAGTTTTTCATGGTGAACTAAGTAGAAAAGTTTACTAACATCAAATATCTCATACCATATGGAGACTAGAAATAGTATTGATACAGATAGGCAAACAAAACTGCCTAACATTATGTTTTATTATACACAATGAAATGGTCCATATTTAAGCAAATTAACCTGCATCATTTTCACAGTTAACATTTTGTCTTCAGAGTACTCATGTCAAATGCAGTCTATTTTAAGGCATGATATTGTATAATTATCATTTCTACATTTATAATGTTTTGATCATACATATCTAGCATTTTCACTCTTTGAATCATGTCATTTACTCTACAAAATATCTCCCAAATAACTAAAGATACCTAAAAAATCATAAATCCTACTATTTTTATAAGAATCTTATGTACCTACACATTGTGTGTATATATTTAATTTCATTTATTCTACAAGAAGAATAATGGCACTCCCAGAAACCATAACTTCTCAGTATAAAACAAAACAAAACATTCAACCACATAATTAAAAGAAACACACAATCAAACAAATTAGCCAGGTGTGGATAACTTTTCAATGTCATTGGTCAAGACATACTGGAAACTTCATAAAGAATGTCAGTGATTACAACTGCTTTAATTTTCCCACCAGAATTTAATAGGAAAACCTTAGTTTTGAATATACCCCATACTTTGAACTTTAAGAATAGAGGAATCAAGATGACATGGACAAGAAGTTTCTTCCCTCTCATTTAACTTTAATAAAAGAAAGAGTTTCTATTGAAGCTGGTAGAGAAGAAGTCATGAAAAACAGTCTTGCCTTGATGTAAGCATTTAGAATTACAATAACAAGAAGTTTTGTACAATTGTGGTAAGAATGGTATCATAGTAAATAATTATAGTCTCATTGGATTTAAATACAACTCCTTAAAAAGAAACACATGGTAGGGACTATAGCTCTGAGTGACAGTCAATGGCTGGGATGGTCCTCGGACCCCAGGGTAAACTTATTATTTTGTTGAAAAGACACAGTATCAGACTATAAACTTAAGACATATCTGTATGATGTATCTCTCTGTCATCAAAAAAAAGGTTATTTGAAAAAAATAGTAAATTAAAGTGGAATGAACAAATGTTCAAAGTGTGGAGAATAGACCTTAATGGGATGTTTTCTTTTAACAGAAACTTCTCTACTATCTGACACTTCTGTCACCAAGGAATATCAAAGAAAAAGTGAAATTAAAAGATTGTAGAAGTCAAAGATGACAGGACCTTTAAGTCTTCAGCATAGGACAGGACTGCTGTACTTGTGGACTTATAAAAGATGAGTTTGACCATAGAAATTCTTCTCAAGATCAAAGCGTTCAAAATTCTTGCATGGGAAGGAAGGGAAGCAATTCTTGAGCTCCTACCCATAACTGAGAACATTGGTGGTTTCTGTGGAAGGGAGAGTCAGTTTTCTTCTAGTATGTAGCACCTAACAAGTAGACCTTGCTTGAATGTGTAGTTCCCAAATTGTACATTATTGTCAGAAGAAATTTGGCTTATATAATTCCAAAAAAAGAGAACATGAAGATGGAGAAGTGAAGTAATATGTAATGGACTAGTGAATAATTGAGACAAGGAGTTTTGGTATGTATAATAAAAATACATAATTTTCATGTATGCATCTCTCAAAAGTTAATAACAAATATTGTATCACAAAATAATTGAATATAATAAAGCAATTAAAATAACTAATAATAACAAGAATTTCATGGAGACATTTTGTGACAAAGAAATGTTCCAAACTCCACAGTATTTCTGTTCCTTCTTGAGATTACCCTATCTATTAGTAAACCTTGGTTGTATATTTCAAATTTTCTGAAGAAACCTATTTTAGATTAGTTTAACAGAAGAAAGCAAATGGATAAGGTTGTAATTGTATTAATTATTTTAATTATGCTACAAATAAAATGAATTAAAATGTAACTGTGTAATAGTTATATACAATTATTTTCTCAATACCAAATAGAATTTAAAAATAATGAGAGATGTCTAGATGTTTCAGTTACATGTTGGCATAAGATCATGAGGACATGATTTAAAATCTCCCAAACTCAATAGATCCCAATCCCTATTGTATATATTTATGCATGTTTACAATGCAAACATTGGCAAGAAAGAGAGTACTATATTTCTGAGACATGTTAGTCAGCCAGCCTACCTTAATTGGGGAGCTCTGGGGGTCACTGAAAACTCCATTTAAAAAAAAAAACAACACTAATAACAATAGAGAAAGTCACCTGAAATCGAACAACCCTACACACATGTATAAATAATTGCATATATAAGTAAACACAAATCAACATATACATAAACAAAGTAAGTAAATAATAATAAATGCAATTCAATATTTTTGTATATTGATTTTTTTATTGTTTTTGGAAAACCAATATCAAACATTATATAAAAAAGCAAAACATTCAGAATAAATAACAAAAACCCCATACATTATTAAAATATCTGTTTTCTCTAAAATACATGAAACATCAAAAATAAAATCTAAAGCTTCTCAAGCCAGGTTAGGCTCAGTTACAGAAAAAGAAAGCACAGTAGGTCACAGCTAATGCCCACGGATGCACTATGGCCACCACAATTTTCTGCTAAGCAACTCTTCTATAGTCAAACCGGAAGTTTTGGGTTTTTTTGTTTTGTTTAGTTGTGTATGTGTGTGTGTGCGTGCGTGTGTGCATGTGTGTGTGTTTTAAATCAATTTATTCATCCATCATCTTTTAATGTAAAAAGAATGTTTTTGCTTAAAGTCCAATTCAATATTTTAGGTAAATAACATGTATTCCTTTTTTTGAAGTACAATAATTAAAAAAATAGTGCTCTTGGAGAATAAAAGCCTAAAAAAACCATAAACTTCATAATCTTAGAAAAATGTACTATATTACTAAAACTAGTATATATAAAGGAGAAAATATAGGGGAAAGTAAAAATCTTCTGTGGAATACATGCTTGTATGTTCTAAACAAAACTGAAGCAAAATTAAAAGGCAAAATTTGACAGTTTTCAAAACAATAGAATATAATTAAATAGCTGGGAAAATAAAACAATCTAGATTTTCACATCATTCTCATCAGTCATAAAATTAGATTTCTTTTTTACTTTGTAAAGAAATTAGAAGAAAAAAATGCTTGTTTTGTAAAACTTTTCAATTTATATAGAGAAAAGGATAAACAGAATCAACATAAGAAAGAATATGGACAGCAATAGATACAAAATCTAAGAATCTTAGATTATATTATAGAAAGAATTTTAAAGTAAATAAGTATAGTGATAGGAAGATATTTATCTTTGAGTATGAGTGAAGACAGAAAACTTAGTTCAAGAAACCCCATTTTGCATTCTAGTAACTATTTTATTAAAAGGTAAAATAAATTTTAGTTTCTCATTTCTCACAAGGGGGAAATGCTTCCCAGGTCTGAGAGAAGAATAATCATGCCTGATCAGTCCTGGGGGCGGGGAACATGTCCTAAAAGAATATACCTAGCAGGGGACCTCCCAGTTCTGAAAGAATACCTGCCCAGCTCTGGGAAATCAGCCAAGACATCAGCCCAGATCTGGACATGGAATAGATTCTCACTTGACTAATTCTGGGAAAAACTAGACACCCCAGGTAGGGTCCCTGTGGGGTCCATCCAGGGAGGGTCCAAAGATACTCTGGGGCAGAAAAATCCTAAGCATGAGCCAATCAGTAGCATGTCAGCACTGTATCCCCAAGCAAATAACTTTGTTGTAGCTTTTTTCCTATGAAAGACCCCTTTGTAGCTAAGGGCACTAGCTACTTCCTGTACTGTTGTCACAGAAACTTGAAGTATGCTCCCTACCTGGCTTGTATTATGCTGCCAATAAACCTTGCTGTTTGCATTCTGGACATTTTTGGCTTTGCTGGTCTGTCTGTGGTCGATCTCTGGACATAACAATGAGTACAAATGTTTATAGCTTTTTGTTAGGTTTTTATATGGCTTCAGTAAGTAAAATATAGATTATTTTCCAACAGCAATGACTTTACTATCACTGCATAGTTAGCTAGATATGCACTAAGAGGCATAGTTTCTCTCTTGTTAAGCAGATCTGAAGTTCCATTAGAGCGCTGTTTTAAAAAAGGAGGGGTATCAATAATCTGATTATACGGCATGTTTTCAATTAGTGATATTTGTTGCATGGTTACACTCATTGTGGATAGTGCCATTACTGAGCTAGTTTCTACAAAAAATAGGCCAAGCAAGCCATCATATATAAGCCAGTAAGCACCCCTACATGATCTCTGTTTCAGTTTCTTTCTTCAGGTTCAGGTCATTTGAGTTCCTGCCCTGACTACTTTCAATAACAGACTACAATGTGGACATGTAAGGTAAAATACTCTTTTTTCCCCCAACTTGCTTTTGGTCATACTTTTTAAATCACAGCAAATTAATTCTTAACTAGGACAGTGACTTTTACCCCTCATCAAAAAACAAAACAAAACAAAACAAAAAAAACCCAAAAAACTGCTGTTTTTTTTAATAGAAAAATACCACAAAAAAATGGCACTAGCAATCAAAATGTAGTTATGAATCTCAGTCTTAGCATATAAATGTATATCATACATCTTCATGTAAGGGTCAGGGAACATTGTGAAATAGGGAAAAATTAAAGATTTCAGAGCCAGAAAATTGAGAAGATTCCTGAAAAATTCTGTCTTCTAGAAATATCAGAATCACTAATAAAGTTTCAGCAACATGATTGCACAAACTGTAGATGGGCAAGTGTAACATTAATTAAAATAAAAAAAACTAGATTTAAAAAGCCCAGAAGACCTCAAGTCTACAAAAAAATTCTATAGGCAAGTGAAGAAAGTCAAATACAGGACAGGTGGCTTTACGCAGGGTAGACTAAAGCAGTTGGTTGGCTAAGGTCAAATGGGCAGCCATGAAAACATATATAAAAGTAATATTATATAAACTGAACAGGCTATATTCTGTAATATATGTATAGATACTTGAAAAATAATAAATATTAATTAAAAATCTAGAAATTTAAGAATATCATAAAGGAAGTAATGATGATTAAGAGGGAAAAAAGAGTGCTGTTGAATAATACTTTCGTACATTGTGAAGATTTCTCCCTTAGATTAGTTTAACTAGAATCAGGAAGGGAATATTAGTTGGACAACCAAACTATTAACACTGGAAGAAGGAGGACAGAGAGTGTTGTTATTCAGATGAAAAGTAAGCAAAACATACTGGAGAGGTAAATTCCACACGAGATAGATGAATAGAAATGGGTTAATTTAAGTTGCAAAAGCTAAATAGTAATAAACATGGGCTATTAGCCAAACATTAATAATTAATATTAAGATTCTGAGTAATTATTTGGGAGCAGGTGTTTGGGACAGGAAAACTCTGCCCACAAATGATGTTCTATGTCCAGGGTAATACACATCCAGTTAAAGCCTCAGAAAGTTTTTGAAAAAGGTCTAAATGCACAAAAAGCAAGCCAAAAGTTCTTTCATCATGTCATGTCTCTCATGCTTGTTGCAGTACCAAGACATATCTTCTAGCAGCTAACTACAGGGAAAGTCAGTCACCAAGCTGCCATGTGCTAAACTAAGCTACATGGGCTAACAACTAACCTAGCAGTGTAAGTAAGATTTGACTCATTCAATCAAAAAGTAATAATATGGCCAGAAGAAAAGAAATGACCTTTAAATGGGCTGTAATTTAAAATATATATATAGGTTTGGGAGACTGAAGATAAAGGTTACATAAAGTCACATTTAAAAAGGATTTAAAAATTGTAAAATCTTTAAAAAAGAATATTTTAATAAAGAATTATAAGCCAAGTAAAGGTGTGAAATATATAGGAGTCTGAATTTTGTAGGTAATTGTTTTCTCTTTGAAATTTTTAACTACTAATAAAGAAGAAATAACTGCTAAAAATCATATAAATAATAAAACCTGCTTGATTAAACTAATCTATATATTTTAAAAATATTTTTAAAAACAGGAGCAGAATGGTTAGAATGTAAAAGATTGTAAAATCTTGTCTATGAATTGAATTGCTGAGTTTTCCTATTCACAGATGTCACCTATCTTTTCTCTTTTTACATTTTAAATATAGAAGATTTTTTGTTGTTTGGGGACATTTTGTTTTACAATTGTGTTTGCACTTTACAGGTTTTTGTTTTACTTTATTTTATTTTTCAACTTTTGGTATTATTTCTTCATTGACTAAACACTCAGAAGCCTAATGTTAGATTGCACACACTTGTTAATTCTCCAAAATTCTTCTTGTTTCTAGTTTTATAAAAATGTTATTAGAAAATTACTTGTAAATATTATCATAATCAGAGGCAACCTGTAGGGTTGGTGAAAATCTTTTCCCATTCTGTAGGCTGTCGTTTTGTCTTATTGACAGTGTCCTTGGCTTTACAGAAGCTTCTCAGCTTCAGGAGATCCCACTTATTGATTATTGATCTCAGAGATGCACAGTCGCACTCCAATGGCATTAGCTCAACTATGTTCAGAGCAGCATTATTTGTAATAGCAAGAACTTTGAAACAACCTAGATGCCCCTGAACTAAAGAATGGATTAACAAAGTGTGGTACATCTACACAATGGAGTACTACTCAGCAGTAATAAAAAAATGATATCCTAAAATTTGCAGGCAAATGAATGGATTTGGAGAATATCCTCCTGAGCGGGGTATCACAAACCCAGAAAGATAAGCAGGGGATGTACTTACTCATTAGAAGACTCTAAACAACAACATCAAAAAGCAAAGCATGCCCAAGCTGCAAACCACAACCACTGAACAGCTTGGGATCAGAAACACCTTGGACTGACTCCTTGGATCCCACTCCACCTAGAGGAACACCTGACTCAGTCTTGATGTTGGACGGAGAAAACTGGATTTGCCAGGTATGGAGGCTGAACTAAGCAGTATTGGGACCTTGGGATGTTGTGACAGCCTGCCCATGGGGGGCATGGGGAGATGTGGAGAAGGGAGAATGACCTGATGTGGTGGGAGGGGGAAGGGACCTTGAATAAGGATGTACAAGGATAGAAAATGTGATTTCTTCATTTATAATAATAAAAAAATATAAAAGGTTACTGGGCCGTACATTATATATTCATCTCAGAAAAAAAATCCATCAAGACAAAGTGTCATTCTTGAATATTTATGCCCGGTGTACTATGGCAACATTGTATGTAAAAGTCATTATTAAAGCATAAATCACACATCAAACCCCCCATATTAATAATGAGAGACTTCAATACCCCACTCTCACCAGTTGCTAAGTCTATCAGACAAAAACTTAACAGAAAAATAAGGGATCTAACATGTTATGACTCTAATGGGTTTAATAGATATATAAAGTACAATCCAGTCCAACACACACAAAAATACCTTCTTTTTAGCATCCTATGGAACCTATTCTAAAATAGACCACATAATTGGACATAAATAAAATACTAATAGTTACAAAAAATAAAATGATTCCTTGTATCCTATCAGACTACCATAGTTTAAAGTTGGAGTTCAACAATACAAACCAGAGAAAGCCTACAAACTTAAGGAAACTAAACAGTTCTTCACTAAACAAACTGTGCATCAAAGAAGAAATAACAAAAAAGATTAAGAACATTCTAGAACTCAATAAAAATAAATATCCAACATACTCAAATTTATGTGATTCAATGAAAGCAGTACAAGGAAGAAAGTTCATAACACTAAGCACCTACATAAAATTTTGGGAGAAATCTCACACAAGTGACTTCACAGCACACCTGAAAGCTCTAGAATAAAATGAAGCAAACTCAGTCTAAATCAGTAGATGGCAGGGTATAATCAAGTTCAGGACTGAAATCAATAAAATTTAAACAAAAAGAACAATAAAAAATCAATAGACCATAGAGTTGGTTCTTTCAGAAAATCATCATGAAAATAGCTAACCAAAAGGCAGACAGTAAATATTCAAATTAAAAAAAAAAAAAGAGAGAGACATAACAACAGGCACCAAAAAATCCAGGATATTACTAGGTCATAATTAAAAAACCTGGACTCCAAAAATATTGAGAAATCTAAAATAAAT
>PVIH01004641.1:66717-109925 GCA_004025045.1 Sigmodon hispidus
AAAAAAAAAAAAAAAAAAAAAAAAAAAAAAAAAAAAAAAAAAAAAAAAAAAAAAAAAAAAAAAAAAAAAAAAAAGAAGAAGAAGAAGAAAAAGAAGAAAGAAAGCAAGCATGGGGCCAAAGAGATTGAGTGCAGAATTCTACCAGAATTATAAAGAACTAATACCAATATTTTTCAAATTGTTGAAACAAAGGATCATTGCCAAATACTTTTTATGAGGTTACAGACACTCTGGATCCAAAAACACAAAACTACATCAAAGAAATAGAATTACACATCAATCTCATTCATTAATATTATGTAAAAATACTCAATAAAATATTGGAAAATTGAATCCAAGAACACATAAAATAAATCATTCACCATAATAAAGTAGGCTTTATTCCAGAGTTACAGGGATAGTTTTAAAAAAAATAGTTATCAATGTCATTAACCATATAGACAACATGAAAGAAAAGAAAATCTATGATCTTTTCATTAGATGCTGAAAATGTCTCTGACAAAATCCAACACCCCATCATGAAAAAGGCCTTGGAAAGATTAGGGATAAAAGGAACATACCTAAACATAACAAAGGCAATAAAGAGCTAGCCAACAGCCAACAAAAAAACTAAATGAAGAAAAACTCAGAGACATCTGACGAAATTCATAAACAAGGCAAGGCTGTTTACTCTTTCCATATATATTTAATATAGTATTTGAAATCCTAGCTAGAGCAATAAGACAATAAAAGATCAAGAGGATACAAATTGGAAAGGAAGACGTTAAACTTTGATATCTGTAGATAATATGTTGGTATATATAAGTGATCCCCAGAATTCTACCAATGAACTACTCCAGCTGATAAACTTCTTCAGCAGTCTGGTAGGATAAAAAATTAAAGCAAAATATCCCTTCATTTACAAATAATACATTGGTTTAAAAATCAAAAAAATAAGTTTTTAAAATAGCCACAGATAATATAAAGTATCTTGGGATAAGTCTAACTTCACAAGTAATAAACATGTATGACAAGAACTATAACTTGGTGAAGAAAGAAATTGAAGAAGATATGGGAAAATAGAATGATCTCCTGTGGTGGAATGTTCTGTATGCTATAAATAAAGCAACTGATTTGGCCTATGTACAGGACCATAGAAGTGGGTGGAGAGTAAGAGGGCAGTCAAGTAGGAAAGGGTGGAGTCAGTCAGTGTCCATCTGTCCCCGCAGAAGCAGCATGTAGGAATCCAGGTGAGCCACGGGCTGTGGGCCACATGATGGAAAGATAATGGAAAAGGGTTGAATTAAGATGAAAGAGCTAGCTAGTAATGTGCTTAAGATATGGGCCAAACAGTTTAAAGGATATAAGCGTGTGATTCATTTCTTTGGGGGACAAAAGCCACTGTGAACCAGGTTCCAAACACTGCAGCGCGCCAGGTCACAAACCCTCTGACCCCAAACGGGCCTAGAAGACTTACTACAACAATCTCCTGTGCTTTAGGATAGGAAGATTCAACATAGGAGAAATGGCAATCTTTCCAAAAAAATCTATATATTCAATGCAATCTCTATCAAAATCCCAACACAATTCTTTACAGACCTAAAAGAAACAATACTTAACTTCATATAAAAAACAAAAGGAGTTGCCAAAAAATTCTGCATAATAAACTCTGGATGAATATCCATCCCAAACTTCAAGTTTTACACCACAGTTATAGTAATAAAAACAGCTTGATATGGACATAACAGTCTCATAGATTAATGGAATAAATTTGAAGACCCTGACATTAGTTCACACATGTATGAACACCTTCTTTTTGACAAAAGTGCCAAAAATAGGCAACAGAATTAAGAAAGCATCTTGAACAAATGGTGCTGGCATAACTGGATGGTGACATGTAGAAGAAGGCAAATAGGTTTATATCTGTCATCCTGCACAAAACTTATGTCCAAATGGATCAAAAACCTCAACATTAATCTAGCTACAATGAACCTGGTAAAAGAGAAAGTGGTAAATAGCCTTGAACACATTGGCACAGGAGATCACTTCCTAAATATAATACCAGTAGCATAGACACTGAGAGCAACAATTAGTAAATGGAATCTCCTGAAACCAAGAAGGTTCTGTAAGACAAAGAACACCTTTAATAAGACAAAATGGCAGCCTAAAGAATGGAAAAAGATCTTTACCCACCCTACACCTGACAGAGAAATGATCTTTAAAATATGTAGTGGGACTGTACTCTGTAAATAAAGGAGCTGTTTTGGCCTATGTGAGCTCTGCAGAAGTGGATGCAGGAATCAATGCAGAGACAGGTAGAAAGAGGGCAGAGTCAGTCAGTATCCATCCGACCCTGAGGAAGAACCATGTAAGGAATCCAAGTAAGCCATAGGCTGGGCCAGGTGGCAGATACATTACTAGAAATGGGTTGAATTAAGATGAAAGAGCTAGCTAGTAATGTGCCTGAGACATAGGCCAAACAGATAAAATTAATATAAGCATGTGATTCATTTCTTTGGGGAGATAAAAGATGCCAAGTGCAAGGTCCAAACTTCTAGCCCAAACAGGTCTGGAAATCTTTTCACAACAAGAATATATAAGGAACTCCAGAAAGTAGACATCAAAATATCAAATAATTCAATTAAAAAATGGAGCACAGATCTAAACAGAAAATTTCCAACAGAAGAATATCAAATTTTTAAAAGACATTAAAAGAAGTTCTCAATATCTTTAGTCATCAGGGAAATGTAAATCAAAACAATTCTCCGATACAATTTTATACCTATCAAAGTGGCTAAGATCAAAAATACCAATGACAGCTTAAGCTGGAGGAAATGTGGAGCAAGGGTCACACTCATCCATTGTTGGTGAGAATGTAAACTCTTACAGCCACTTTAGAAATAGATATTCAGTTTCTTTAAAAACTAAGAATTAATCTACCTAATAATCCAGCAAACCATTCTTGGGCATATATCTAGAGGATGCACATTTATACCACAAGGACACTTGTTCTACTACGTTCATAGCAGTATTATCTGTAATAGTCAGAACCTGGAAACAACCTAGATGTTGCTAAACTAGTGGGTAAAATTATCCATAAAGAATGGATAAAAAATACAGGGTGCAATTACACAGTAAAGTATTATGCAGCAAAAACATTAGACATCTTGAAATGTTCAGGCAAAAGGATGAAACTAGAAAAGTTATCCAGAGTAAGATAATGCCAACCCAGAAAGGCAAACATCATATTTACTCATTCATAAATAAATATTAGACATAAAACAATGGAAAATCAGGCTACAATCCACCACCCCAGAAAAGATAGATAACTAGGAGTACCCTAAGAGAGACATCTATTGATATCCCAGGGAAGGGTAGCAGATTAAGGTCTAATAGATTAATTTGGAGTATGACGGAGTAAGGAAAGGTGGGGAGAGAACAAAATGGAACAAGATGATAGAGCTGGGAAAGGCATGGAGAAGAAAAACAAAATATCATTTTTTATTATGAATAAAGTCTCATTTTTTCCATGTATCCCCTTGTTCAAACACCCTTCCCCTTCCTGCCCCTCCCAGTCTCTCTCTCTTTTCCCGATCACTTTATCTCCTCCCTAGCAAGGGCAGGAGGTCCCAAGGTGGCTTAGTTCAGCATCGACTCCAGGCAGATCTACTTTCCTCACCTCAACATCAAGACTGGGTCAAGTGTTCCTCTGGAAGGAGTGGGCTCCAAGGTTTCGGTCCAAAGTGTTTCAGATCCAAAGCTGTTCAGTGGTTGTGGTTTTCAGCTTAGGAATGCTTTGCTTTTTGTTTAAAGTTTACTAGTGAGTGAATATATCACCTGCTTATATTTCTGGGTTTGTGATACCTCACTCAGGAGGATATTCTGACAGAGAAAACCATTTTGGGGCTAGGAGAAAACTAGTGCTAGGGAAAAACACAGGAATCTACAAGGATAACCCCAGTTAAGACTCTAATCAATAGTGGAGAAGGTGCCTGAACTGTACTTCCCATTCAATCAAACTGATGTTCACTCTATTTGTTATCCTATGATAACAGTTTATCTAACAAGTGATGGAAGCAGATTCTGAGACCACAACTAAGCACTGGCCCAAGATCCTAATCCATTTATAGAGAGTAGAGGGATTATATGAGCAAAAGAGTGAAGATCATCATTGGGACATCCATAGAGACAGTTGACCTGACCTACTATGAGCTCACTGACTATGGACTAAGATCTGGGGAATCTGCATGGAACCAAAGTAGACCCTTTGAATGTGGATGACAGGTATGTGGTTTGAGCAGTTGGTGGAACCTCTGGCAGTGTGACCAGAAATTATTCCTAGAACATAATCTGTTGTTTTGCAAACCATTTCCTATAGAGGAATATCTTCTTGTTCAGCCTTGAAACAGGGTAAGGGTATTGGTTCTGCTTCATCTTGCTGTCCCAGACTTTGTTGACTCCACATTGGAGGCCTTATTGTTTTTGAGGAATGAATGGAAGTTTTCTTCATAAGCTCTATCCCTTTCTCATATAGACTCTTCTCCCCAATTCTCAGCTTGACCAGGAGCTTAACCTAGTGCTCAGCCTTGTTCTCCCTGGTTCTTGATTGCCACTCCTAATGTTCCCAATTAGGTAAGGAGATCTTCTCTAATTTCTCTTCCTAGGGGAATCCCTGGAAATCTCTTATGTTCCTTCTGATCCCAAGCTTTTCAGGGGTTGTGTTTTGCAGCTTGTATGTTCTTTACTTTTTGTTTTTGTTTGTTTGTTTAAACATTTTACATTATCTTCTTTGATCTAAAAAAAAAAACAAGTTAGCTGATGGGAAAGATAGTTTCACTAGAAATCATTTAGTTATCCCTCCATATTTAATGGTCAAACAAATTAAAACCATATTACTTAGGGTGGCCAAATCATGCAGCTGGCATGTGCCAGAGAAAAGGCAAGAAACTAGTTCTCCCATTTTCCAGCTGAAAGCTCTTTTCATTATCCTCTCATTTCCTTTCTCACCCATCATAAGCTCCTTAGTGGTGCACGTTCCTCCCTTGGGCCAGTTTCTAATCTTTGGAAATGACTAGTGATGGGTTAATTAAACTAATTTCTACTGATGGATGTCTCATTATTAATCAATTTACAGTGTTACTTATTAAGTCTATTAGACACAAACTAAAATATAACCTAAGATTTTGCACCTCAAGAGATATTCAAAATCTAGTGGGGGAAACATAATTACAGTAATGTGATAAATGTTATAACTAAAAGTGTTATGATTTTCTGATAGAGAAAAATAGGAAAATTTATCTGCATCTGTGAGAGTTGGGGTAACACAAAGAAGTTCTGATGCTTACATTGATTTTAGATTATCTATGAAAATTAAATTTCCAGACTTATGCTATTATAGAAGTTAACACATAGTATTTCTAAGCCTATTACTATTTTTTATATAAAATAAAGTCTTTTATATCCATGTGTCAGCTTGCTCTCCCCGCCTTCCCTTCTCCAAAAACCCTCCAGGTCAACCTTTAGCCTCCCTCCTCCCCATACCCTATCCCATCTCCCAAAAGGACAAAAAATCCCAAATTGGATCAACTCAGCATGGTACATCTACTCCAGGCAGGTCCAATTTCCTCATCCTACTATCAAGACCCAGTTAGGTGCTTCTCTGCAAGGAATGGGCTCTGAGATGCCAGCCCATGCACAGAAACACAGTCTAATCCCACTCCCTCGAGGTTCCACATACTGCCCATATCAATCAACAGTTGCCTACCCTTGGAGGAGCTAGCTCCTTTTCAAAATGGTTCCCCAGTGGCTGTTCTTTGTCAGTGAGTTCCCCAGAGCACCATCCAGCCATCACAGTGAGAATTTTTCTTCTACCATGTGGGTCCTGTGAATCAAATTTAGGTTCTTCAGGTTTGGCAGTAAGCCCCTTTAACTACTGAGCCATCTGATGGGCCCTATAAAATAATGTTGTACTCAGTAATTGTTTTTCTGACATTCAAACATATGCTGTTTGGATTTTAAGATGGTATGAGTTGGATAAGTGTCTTATTTTAATTAATCTAAAGTGTCTCTCAATTTTTTATATGTTATAATTTTATTTTCATTGTACTTATTGCTGGTTTTGTCATTTATGATTTTTTTACACTTTTTTTTGCCTCCTGCCTTCTCCACTTTCTTGTTTCTTTTTTTTACACATTCTTTCTTTTCTTCATATTGTCATACTACTCTTTTCAGTAATCTATTATATAGTATATTGGCCTTGAAATCATTAACCTGGTGTATGTATATTTAAAAGCACATTTCAAAAGATCCAAAGTTACATAAACATATAAAGGATCAAAATGTAACAATTTAAATAAAGGGTTTTAAAAGGATAAAAGAAAAATGTCATCTATCTCGATACTTGTGTAGAAACATGCACTGCTACTACACTTACATTCCTGACCAATATACTACACTTTTCCTTATAAAATCCTATTGTGTCATTTGTTAACATCTTTTGCATATAAATTATCCTCTTCTGAAGATAATTGTGTTTTTGGATAACATTGCATTATAGCTTAATTGGTTCTGCTTTAATTTGAAGTGGTGCAGTTTGGAATCTGTTAACAATTTAAAGCAGTTTTTGAAGGCTTAAAATAATACATGAGAAATGGCTGTTTAAAAGCATGAGTTTTGATGAATTGCTGCGTTGTTTAAACTTGACTTCATATACCTAAGATAAAATAGTCATTTTTGTCTATTTAAAATGTGGAAGTATAATAAGTTAAGAAAATGAAAGTTTTTTATCATGATTATTATTATGTTTTTATGCTATTTCCCTCTCTCCCATCTTCTCCCTCTTTCTGTTTGTCTATCTCTCTTTCTCTCATTTTTTTTCTGTCTCAAAAACTTATCACATAGAATATATTATTACAAATAATGTATTAAATTTAGAATAAACAGATTTTTAGAAATTGTATAAATATTCTGAACTCATAGGACACATGATGAAATGCAGATAAAATGCAAAAGAGAACTTTATATAACCAACATCTTAACAATATTTCAGCTTAGATTTTTGATGCAATGCATATATTTTTATCACTCAACATTTAATTATAAATGCATACATGTAATTATTTATTCTTATATTGGTTAATGAGAGATGAGTATGGCATAAATTCTAATTGATCTTAATGATAAAATCTCATAACCTGACATTCAAGTAATTGCTGAAAGATCAGACAGAAAAGGAACAAGCCACATCCACCTCTGACCATGTCAACTCCTTGGTTGAAATGGCTGAGATCCTCTTTATGTCCTCCTTGTTACTTCCTCTCTTCCCCCAGACATATCACTTTCTGATTTCTTTTCCCAAGTGCTGATATTGAAAGTATGTATCACCACTGCCTGGCTTCAATGTTTAATTAGTTGTTAGCTCTGCCCCCTCATCTATAGGAAAACTTTATTGTTAGAGCACAAAGTATAACCACATTTTTCCTTTTTTATGAAGTAAAATTGAAGATTTTAACTAATTTAAAAAAACTATGTACAATAAGTACAATATATAAGCCAAAAATTACATCAACAAAAAAGTGTCTCATCCATTAACATTAGAAAATTCAAAGAAAATATTCCATTATCTATCTTATCTTGTTAAGTCCAAATGGTGCCTAATTCATTTTGTATCCCAACTGGCATTACCAATCTAAATCTATCTATTTTTATCAACATTTTATACTTTATTATGAATGTCTTTTTTGAATTTGTTAACAAGGAAAACTATAAGTATCCAATCTTCAACTTCCTCAGAGACCAGAGAATGAAAAAAAAAATTACTTGATTAAACAGAAACTTCAAGCAAGTGACTTCCAGCAAATGTGAGAAATGCTAGAAGCAGCTGACTATCTAGATAGTCAACTAGGGTTCTTATGCAATTTTGGGATATTGGCCTTTGACCTAAATGCCTAGCATATCTAACAGACTTTTATGTGAAACAGAATATTCCCAAATGTTGTCTTAACTTGTCTTCAAAAACTTCAGCAGTTACTTTCTTTTGGTTCCTGCTTGTCCAGTCTGCAAAACATACTGTCAGCCATCAAGGCAAAGGCACTTTCTTCTCTAGTGGGTAATTTTTCCCACAAAGAAATTAAACTCCATATGATGTCTATTCTATGCCAATCATCTTCTCTTAATTAGATTGGTGCTGCCAAGAGCAGACATGTATATTCTGTAAATCTCTAAAGTATTTAAAGACAGCCTGTATAAATGGACATTTGTCTCTGTCTTGCATTGTTTCTGCAGTTACTTATAAAATAATTGAATTGAAGGCTTAGCAATATAGTGAATGCTACACTAGCATTTCAGGATTATTATCAATTAGTTCATATGCTTAAATTAAACAATAATTCTAATTTATGTTTAGCCATATAGCTTAGTACCTTTGCTTAGTGCAGCATTCTCATTTTGCTTCCTTGGCATATCCTCCCTGACTCTTCACTTCCTAGAATTTTCTTAGTCTGTTTGACCCACCTATATTTTCTCCCTAGCTAATAGATAATAAACATTATATTAAACCAATATGAGTAACAAAATTTTTACAGTGTAGATTATTTTTCTCCCTTAAAAACTCTATTTTTTTCTGAAAATTATGTGTTAAAACTTGTAACCAACACTGTAAATAAAGACAAACATCTATAATCCATTTTGGTGAAAATATGAGCATAGTTCTCCAAACTATTTCTTGCTCAATGTGGGTGCTATTAATCTCATTCTAACTCAAAGAAAATTTAGTCTGTAAGGATAGATCATCTCAGCCTGTAGCCTTGAAATTATTCTGAATGCAGAACTCAGAGGAAAGTGCAACAGAGGTGCTCTGAAATGTTGGATTATCTGGATCCATTTTCATCAGAGATTTTTTAGGGGTTAGAGTTAGGGTTAGGGTTAGGTTCCTCTATCAAACCTTATTTTCTTTAACCCAAAATGAATTCACAGCCTCTCATTCTCTGTGGAAATAAAAACAAATGTTCTCCTTCAAAGTAACATATATTTTTTTTACTTAAATTTTAAAAATACATAGGTTGAATTAATCTAGCAACATTTATAATCAAATGCCTTATGGCAGCTCTCCTCTGCAGTCAATACTCAAAGACAAAATAATAACATACAATATCCAGACTATGTAATATTCATCTTTACACAGGTTAATTTTTTTACTCTATTTCATGTTTTGGTTATTATTTATTTATTTAAAAAGATTTGTCCCATATACACTACTTCTCACCTTCCCATCCCTACTTCCATTTTCTCCCAGTTCTCCCTCAGCCTTCCCCCACCCCATCCACTCCTCAAGGAGGGCAAGGAGTCCCAAGATGGCATATCCAGTTGAGATAATTCAGAGTCCCTCATCCCATTATTAAGTCTGGGTTAGATGTTCCTCTGTAGAGAATCAGCTCTGAGATTTTAGTTCATGCACCAGAAACAGAGTCTGATCCAACTGCAAGAGGTTTCACAAACTTCATATATTGTTTGACAGAAGGGTTTAGTGCTTTTCCTTGAAGGTTCCTCAAAGATTTTTCTGATCTGCTGAGCGACCAATAGCTCCAGTTAGCCTTCTATGTGGATCTTCTCATGATCCTGATCCTGATCCTTTTGTTCATAAACTCTCTCCTCTGTGTCTTCAACTGGAACTGGAGCTCAACCTGGTACTTAGCTATGGATCTCTGCTTCTTCCTCTATCCATTGCTGAATGAAGGTTCTATAATGACAATTAAGGTGCTCACTTATTTGATTATAAGAAAAGACTTACAATAAAAAATGACATCCTAATATTTATAGGCAAAGGGATAGATTTAAAGAATATCATCCTGAGTAAACTCAATTTCTTTTATAAGGACGTTTTCTATCCTTTTTTTCTTTCTCCTCCAACTTTATATATAATTTTTACATATTATAAAGTATTTAGAAGGGATTTTTGTTCTCTAAATCTATCCTAACTGTATATTTTTATCTTTTTATTTTGATCACACAAACATTTAATCTGCTAAAAGCCATGGCTTGGATTAAATCCTTGTGGCAAGAATTAAATTGGATATGGTGGCTTGCTCCACCCAGCTTATTGGTCTGTTAGAGCTTAGCTTTATGGTAGAGTTATTGGCAAGGAACATAATTATCACCCAAACTCTGTTGAATATTAGGATTTATACTGCCACCAGTAGAGCACTACCACCAGCTGCTCACAAATCTCATTCAAATGTTTGGCAAATGGCCTTTGAATTGAGCTTTGCATTTTTTACCACTAAATCAGAGTCAGGAAGCCTCTCTTAAAATAGTCATGCCTTTTTGTGCTGTCTGTAGACAAAGGCCACCAGAGAAATTACTGCTACCAAGAAGCTGTGCTTGAGTCTGTTCTCCAATTTTCCCCATGGACAGAAATATTAAATTCATCATTTACATCTTGTGCTTGTACCAAGACATCTGTGAGACTTTGCAAATCCACCATGTTGCAGCTCAACCTGCATGTGGCAAACCTGTCATGTTGTAGCTCAAGCTTGTATGCCACTCTCCAACAAGGCCTAGTTCCGTGATGCAACTACAAAGTTGTCTTTGGCCCTGTTTCTGTATTCTAGGACTCTTTGTAAGCATTCTCAGGCTTTATATGGATATGCACATTCCATGTTTGAGGACCATATATAGTTTAAAGTTGTTTTTTTTTTTTGCCTCTCTTTTCTCAGTCCCATCTGGTGCTGCAGACAGTTATAAAATAATTGATTTGAAAAATTAATATTATAATGAATGTTGCTACAGTAGTTCAAGCTTATTATTAACTAGCATTATGAATATATTAACCTAAAATTATTTTATGTTTAGCCACATGGCTTAGTACCTTTGCTCAGTGCATTATTCTTATCTCTCCTCCTCTGTGTCTGATTAGCATCTCCTCTCTGCCATTCTTCTTTCCATAATTCTCCTTGTTTTGTTTTTCTGCCTCTACTTCCTACTGGTTTATATAAAACATATCTTTGTTTGACCTTTAAAACATACTTAACATTACTACAAGTTTGGTTGTAATATCTAACTACTAATTTTCATTTGTTTATTATTAAAGATAATTTGTAATAACTTTTGAAGAATAGAAATTTGCATTATATGGTTAAATATGTTGTATAGGCATAATATCTTGAACAAGAGTAGAAATGTAAATATAGTATGTTCTAACAAAAATAATATCAAATTTGAATCAATATAAACAGATAACATACATTATATATTTAGTAATAAAATATATAAAACAAGTAGCTGTTTTTTTGGTTATAGATTCAATAATCGATCTTTTTGATCCAATCATATCTATATACTACTTTTGTTTCAGAGTAGATGCAATTATCTACCATTTTATCCTATCATTTGTATGTTCCACTTATTTCTTGTTAAAACAAGAACTGTGAATCTAAATGCCTTTGTTCAGCTTTTTTCCTGATCAATACCAGTAACAACTTGGAACCAACCACCCTAAACAATGACAAATATCCACAACCCATTGAATAGCCAAAACCACCCACTTCACCTCTTGGGAATGTGGGCATTATATTTTTAATTTGACTTCCTTGTCTGAAGTTTTGATAACATTTTCAGAGGGCTCTGAAAGGGAATATTTTGGGTTAATTTTTAAGTCCTTGATTTGGGTTATTTGTTAAGTAGCTGTATAATTTATTGTCTAGTTTCTGAGCAATGGAAAAATACAGGGTTTGCTCAAATTCATAGAATAGGCTGTGAGGCTAGATTAATTCAGCAAGCCACCTGGAAATTGTGATCACTTTATATTCCAAAGCCAACTTTTGGGTGTTATTGGTCAGCTTAGTTGCATCATGTTTGTCAGCTTAGTGGCACTATTATTGGCCTGGTGGAATTGTTGTGGGGCCCCATCTTCCTTTTCAAGGTTGCTATTAAATGTGGTCATGGTACACTGCAGAAAATTTAAAAAGACTCGATTCTGAAATTATATACAGGAAAATAAATGAAACGTTTTTTTTTCTAGAATCAGTTAGTACTCAAATAAGCATTAATATTAGGAAAAATAGATTAATATATATCTTATAAATTTTGATATAGCATTTATAATTTAAGAAGAGTTTTAAAGAGTCAAAATAAAACCAAAGGATTATGTGATTAGTGGCAACAAAATAGCCTGTAAATTAGGGTTTCTCTTTTGTCTAATATTAAATGGCTTTTCTGACATGAGATAGAGACTTTAACAAGCATACTTAGGTTTATTATTATTATTGTTATTATTATTTACTAAAAAGGTATTTTTTCCATGTATCACCCTGTTCACCATTTCTTTCCTCTTCCTAATCCCTTCCTAACTCCCCAACCCCTCCCTCAAAAAGGCATGAAGTGCCAAGGTGCGTAAACTCAGCGTGGTACATCCACTCCAGGCTGGTCCAATTTTCCTATCGCAATATCAAGGCCGCATTAGGCACTCTTCTGCAGGAAATAGGCTCCAAGGTGCTGTCTCATTTATAGAAACACAGTCTAATACCACCCCCAAGGCTCTACATGCTGCCCATGCTAGTCAACAGTTGCCAATCCTTGGAGGGCCTAGCTCTTTGTCCTTTGGTTCCCCAGGGACTGTTCTTGATGCAGTGCACTCTCCAGAGCTCCAGGCAGCTATCTCTGTGGGGTTCCTCCTCATACTACCTATTTCCTTGTTCATATACACTCTTCTCCCCAGTCTACAGCTCTAAGGAGAGCTTGGCCCAGCGTTCATCCATGGATCTCTGCCTCCACTTCCATTCATTGTTGGGTGTAGGATCTGTGATGATACTTGGGGTGGTTATCCATTTGATTATAGGGGAAGATTGTTCCAGCACCTCCTCCATTATTGGTTAGGAACCTATCCAGGAACTTCCTGGGGGCTCCTGTGGGTTTCCCTAGCACCTAGTCTCCTTCCAACCCCTCATTGGCTTCCTATACCAAGATATCTACATCTTTTCTCTCCCTCTTTGTTGCTCCACTCACTCAATCATCTTCTTCTCTCATGATTTGTTTCCACCTCTCCTTGGTCACTACTTTTTTGTGTCACAATTGGATAATGAGAGCTTCTTCATTTTCTCTTCCAAGGAGAATCCATGCCTGTCTCACCTGAGTTTTTTTCTGATCCAAAGCTGCTAAGGGGTTGTGTTTTGCAGCTTGAGTATTCTTTGCTTTTTGTGTAAAATCCACTTATTAGTGAGTACACCCATGACTATCTTATAACATTTTGAATTCTCATGGGTAAAATAAAATCAATAATGCTACATAAGATTTTAGTAAACACAAATTGGCTAATAGCTGGAAAGTCACTTTCTATAATGTCAGTTTCTGGGATATTTCATAGTCTATACTCTATTGATTATTACTAAGGTTCTGTATTTATCTCAAAGTAATCAATATAATATTAAAATAATAAAGTATATTCTGAGTATTATTGTTGTACATTTCACTTATTTTAAGCTTTTAAAAATATTTTGGAGTTTGAATATCTTATTCTTGATGTATTATTTCTTGAAATGGGGTTATTTAAAAACATTTTAATTAATTTTTATTTTTTTATTTAAGCTTTTTTTTTTACATTTTGCATATCAACCACATTTCTCCTCACCCTATTTCTCCATCCTCTCCTCAGAGAAGATACAATCTCTCAATCAAAAAAGTCTGGCATATTAAGTTGAGACAAGACCAAGCCTCTGCTCCCTGCTTTAAGCCTGAACATTGTATCCCTCTATAAGGAATGGACTCCAAAATGCCAGTTTATGCACTAGGGATAAATTCTGATCTCACTGTCAGATGTCCCACAAAATGTCCAAGACACATAACTATCATCCATATTTAGAGGATTTAGTTCGGTTCTATGAAGATTCCACAGATGTCAGTCCAAAGTTAATGAGCTCTCAGTAACTCTAGTCAGCTATCTCTGTAAGTTTCCCCATCATGATCTTAATCCCTTTGCTTATATAACCCCTTTTTCCTCTTTAAGTGTACTGGAAGCTCAGCCAGTGCTTAGTTGTGAGTCTCTAGATCTGCTTCCATCAATTGTTAAGTAAATAGACCATGATGACAATTAAGTTTGTCATCAATTTGATTACAGAGGAAGGCCAGTTAAGATACAATCTTTATTATTGCTTAGAATTTTAGGTGGGGTGGTCCTTGTGGATTACTGGGAATTTTCCATCACCAGGCTATTGTATTTGGTTTCTGGCCCAGACTTTCAGGCCTGGCCCAATGGCCCATACCGGCAGACCCACAGTCCCACAGAGACACACAGATGCTTACATTAATTACATGCTGACCATCGTAGGGCCCAGGCATATAATTTGCTAACTTGTTTGTCTTAAACTAATCCATTTTTCTTATCTTGTTCATCCATTTGGCTTGGTACCTTTTCTCAGCAGCATTTCATCTTCTTTTCTCTGTGTCTCCTGTCATGTCTGCTCTGTTCTTCCTGTTCCCAGAGTTTTCTTAATCTGATAGCCCTGCCCACACTTTCTGTCTGCCTTCTGCCAATCAGCATTTTCATTAAACCAGTAGGTGGGACAATTCTTTACAATGCAAAAACATAATCTCACTTCACCAGGGTTTTTCTTTATCACAAATGGCTTTCTTTATCTAAACATGTGGAGGGTTATTTGCTCCCCTTCTCTGTTCCTCCCCCACCTCAACTATCCTATTTCAGCTTTCTTTCCCCTTCCCCGAATGGTCAGGTGATCTAACCTATTTTCCTTTCTCAGGGAGATGCAAGGTTTTTTTGATTAGGTTTTTATTTTTGTTGTTGTTACCTACCTTCTGGGGTGCTTTGATTTGTACTCTGGTAATTATTTGCTTATGTTTAATATCAACTTCTGAGTGAATACATATCATTTCTTTATCTGGGTCTGGCTTACCTCACTTGAGGATAGTTTTCTCTAGTTCCATTTATTTGCTTGCAAATTTAAAGATTTTTTTCTGCTAAGTAACACTCCATTGTATAAATGTACCACATTTTCTTTATTTATTTTTAGCTGAGGGGTATCTAGGTAGGTTCTAGATTCTGGTCATTATGTATAGTGCTGCTATGCACATAGTTGTGCAAGTGTCCATGTAGTATGATAGCTTATCTGTTGGATAAATGCCCAATAGTGATATTGCTAGATCACGTGGTAGCAATATCCAATTTTAAAAGTTTTTTTTTTTTGAGGGGTTAGGATTTTTGTTTTTGAGACAAGTTTTTTTTTTTTTTTTTTTTTTTTTGGAATTTTCTTGGTAGAATAAACTAGCTTTTCAGGGAGCCTCAAGTGTCCACATGTCTTCACCTCTCCATTCCTAAGATTACAAGAAGCAACCACCATACAGGAATTGTCTTATTTACATAGATTTTATGAATTAAAATAAGGTCATTGCAGTTGCAAATAAAGAACTCAATTTCTGAAGCTATCTCCAAAATTTCTATTCTATAGTTTTCTTTTTTGTATAATGAAAGCATTTTTATGCAATATATTTTGATTATCATTACCTCTTTTATAACTTTTCTGTAATTATCCATTTCTCCCATACTGTATGAAATTATTACCCTTTTATAGTTAAAATATATATATATAATACTAAAAATTAATGATTAAATTATATAAAACAAAAGGAAACAAGTAGGAATATAACAAAGCAAGTAAACAATGAAATCACACCATGATCCATACAGACAATAACATCATATGTGGTATGTTTATTGCTACATTAATGATTACAGAAACTGAACACATGGATTGATATGATTCAAAACAAATTTAAAATTGTAACTTGAAAAACATTTTTTATTTTATAAAGATAGAGCTCTAAACTATAAATCATAATGCTATTGAATTATATGCAGCAGAGTATTTATCTAATCCACTCTCATTTTTCCCTAACAATATTGTTAGGGAAAATAATGTGTGTAATATGAACTGAATGCAAATAAGTATAAATATTGAATAATGAGGAGATTGTTCTTAAAATTAAATGACTTTAGATTCAGTCATTCCAATAACTCTCAAATACCAAACAGTCATTTCCAAAATAATTAACTCAGAAGCTTAATATTACTTATAAGTGATGGGCCAGTAGCTCAGACCTGTTACTAGCACTTACACTTAACCCAAATTTATCTATGTTTAGCCACTTGCCTTGTTATTTTTCTCAGAACAGAATTCCCTTCTTGCTTCCTTTGTGTCCAGCTAGCATCTGCTTCTTATCCTTTTCAGCATTTTTCTAGTCTGGTCACATGGCCTATACTTCCTGCTTTGCTGCTGACTAATTACTCTTTTATAAAACCACTAAAAGTGACAAATCTTTATATTATACAAATTCTTAAGCATTGTAGATGCTATATTCTGTAGAGCTTTGAAGTATTTGAAGAATACCTATCTATCTGAAAAATATATTTATATGACTTTGAAAACTTAGCTCAACTATGTTCATAGCAGCATTATTTGTAATAGCAAGAACCTGGAAACAACCTAGATGTCCCTCAACTGAAGAATGGATTAACAAACTGTGATACATCTACACAATGGAATACTACTCAGCAGTAAGAAAAAAATCATATCCTAAAATTTGCAGGCAAATGGATGGATTTGGAGAATATCCTCCTGAGAGAGTTATCACAATCTCTGAAAGATAAGCAGGGGATGTACTCACTCATTAGTGGTCTCTAAGCAAACAAAAGGAAA
Organism: Sigmodon hispidus; assembly: GCA_004025045.1. NCBI lineage: Eukaryota > Metazoa > Chordata > Mammalia > Rodentia > Cricetidae > Sigmodon > Sigmodon hispidus. Next base: position 83,397 of record PVIH01004641.1, read on the forward strand.
AAACGAAGCATGCCCAAGCTGCAAACCACAACCACTGAACAGCTTGGGATCAGAAACCCCCTGGACTGACCCTTCGGATCCCACTCCAACTATAGGAACATCTGACTCACTCTTGAGGGAGGGGGGACAAAACTGGATTTGCCAGGAGTGGAGACTGAACTAAGCATTATTGGGTCAGTTGGACCATGGGACTGTCTGCTGCCTGCCCAGGGAGGGTATGGGGAGTTGTGGAGAAGAAAAAATGACCTGATGTGGCAGGAGGGGGAAGGGACCTTGAATAAGGATATACAGGGATAGCAAAAAAAAAAAAAATTCAGAGGGAAAGCTGAACACAAAGTAAATATATGTGTAGCAATCTTATTTGCATTACCACCCTTGATAAGCCATGCTTATGATTCTTATCCTCTGTATAGTTATTGTTAACTCTTCCACATTTTAAATTCTTTTTACTGTGTTTTTTTTGATAAATACAAAATAAAGAAGGAAAAAAAAAGAAAACTTAAGTAACATGACTATACATTTGTGATTTTAAATGACTACTAATCTATATTATTGGTCATATATTATATTTTTAAATGAGCTGCATACACATAACACATAAAAAGCAAGTAGAGATATACATACAGAATAAAAATTAATTTTAAATGTGTATCAATTAACTCAAATTTATACTAATGTAAAATATAAAAGATAAATAGTTGATTTGGTTTAAAGTTGATTCAATACTCTACCTTTTTTGTATCCTTGTCCTTTTGTCATCTATGGTACTGCTGGCCACCTGACACATAGTGGTTCAGTTTAGCACAGCCTCACCATCATCTTAGATAATTAAAAGAAAAAGAGGAAAAAGAAAAATGCAGCTATTAAGTAGGAGAGGGAAAATACACTGTAAGGATGACTCAGAAAAGTTGGAAGAAGGGAATGAGGGGCAGATATGACCCAGATACTTGAATTTGTGTATAAACTTTTCAAATAAAGAAATGCAAAAAAGTGACATTCAGGGCCAATCTAAGTCTATCTCTCATCCTCAGAAATCCTCACTTTTACAGTTTTGGTTAGCTTTCCATGTATTTCATAATCAACCCAGAACTACTGATAAAACTCTGCCATCATCAAAATGCTCAATTCCCAAAAGTAACTCTCTTGTCTCTTTTTTATTATGAATAAAGTCATATTTTTTAAATGTGTATACCCTTCTTCAGGCTCCGTTCCCCTCCCACCCCATCCAGTCACCCTCTGTTATCATCATCACTTGATCTCCTCCCCAGAAAGTGCAGGAGGTCTCAAAGTCCCAATATGGCTTAGTTTAGCATCCACTCCTGATAGATCCACTTTCCTCACACAAACATCAAGACTGGGTCAGATATTCATCTGGAGGGAGTGAGATCCAAGGTGCCAGTCAAGGTGTTTCAGATCTCAAGCAGTTCAGTAGTTGTGGTTTGCAGCTTGGACATGCTTTGCTTTTGCTTTTTTGTTTAGAGTCCATTAATTAGGGAGTACATTCCTTGCTTATCTTTCTGGGATTGTGATACCTCACTCAGGAGGATATTCTCCAAATCCATGAATTTGCCTGCAAATTTTAGGATATGATTTTTCTTAAAGATGAGTGGTACTCAATTGTATAGATGTACCACAGTCTGTTAATTCATTCTTCAGTTGAGGGACATCTAGGTTGTTTCTAGGTTTTTGCTATTATGAATAATGCTGCTAAGAACATAGTTGAGCTAATGTCTTTGGAGTGGGAATATCCATCTTTTTTTTGCTACACATATATTTACTTTGTGTTCAGCTTTCCCTCTGAATATTTTTTCCATCCCTGTATATCCTTATTCAAGGTCCCTTCCCCCTCCCACCACATCAGGTCATATTTCTTCTCCACATCTCCCCATCCCCTCCCTTGGCAGGGAGCAGACAGTCCTATGGTCCCACTGATCCAATAATGCTTGGATCAGTTTCCACTCCTGGCAAATCCAGTTTTGTCCCCCCTCCCTCAAGAGTGAGTCAGGTGTTCCTATAGTTGGAGTGGGATCTGAAGGGTCAGTCCAGGTTGTCTCTGATCCCAAGCTGTTCAGTGGTTGTGTTTTGCAGCTTGGGCATGCTTGGCTTTTTTTCTTGTTTGTTTGTTTAGAGACCACTAATGAATGAGTACATCCCCTGCTTATCTTTCTGAGATTGTGATACTTCGCTCAAGAGGATATTCTCCAAATCCATCCATTTGCCTGCGAATTTTAGGATATCATTTTTTCTTACTGCTGAGGAATATGCAACTTTAGGATAGATGCCCAGTAGTGGTATTGCTGGATACTTGGGGATATTGATTATCAGTTTTCTGAGAAATCAACATACTGAATTCCAGAGTGGATGAACAAGTTTACACTCCCACCAACAATGGAGGAGTGTTACCCTTGCTCTGCTACCTCTCCAGCAGAGGCTGTCATCTGTGTCTTTTATCATAACCAATCTGACAGGTTTAAGGTGGTATCACAAAGGTGTTTTGCTTTGCATTTCTCTGATGCATAAAGATGTTAAGCACTTTTCAATGTGGCTTTCAGCCATTCATAATAATGCTGAAATTCTGTTTTTAGTTCTGAACCCGATTTTTTGATTGGGTTATTCAAGGTTTTGGGATCTAGTTTCTTGACTTCTCTATATATTTTAGAGACCAGCCTTCTATTACTTGTAGGGTTGATGAAAATCTTTTGCCATTCTGTAGGCTGTCATTTTATCCTATTGACAGTGTCCTTAGCTTTAAGAAGCTTTTTGGTTTCAAGAGGTCCCACAAATTGTTTATTGTTCTGAGTGTCTGTGCCACTGGTATCATATTTAGGAAGTGGTCACCTGTGCTAATTTTTTGGAAGGTATTTCCCACTTTCTTTTCTATCAAGTTCAGTGTGCCAGGGTTTATGTGGAGGTCTTTGATTCACTTGGATTTGAGTTTTGTGCAAGGTGACAGGCTTGGATCTATTTGCATTTTTCTACACACTATCATACAGCTATACCAACACCATTTGTTAAAGATACTATCTTTTTTCTTTTGAATATTTTTGGCCTCTTTTTCAAAGATCAGGTGTTTATAGGTTTTTGATTTAATGCCTGGAACCTCAGTTTGATTCCATTTATCCACAAGTCTGTTTTTATGCCCAGTACCAGGCTGTTTTTATTTCTGTAGCTCTATAGTACATCTTGAAGTCAGAGATGATGATGTCTCCTAAGTTTCTTTTGTTGAGCATAATTGTTTTTGTAATCCTGGATTCCCTGTTATTTCAAATGAAATTGACTATTGTTTATTCAAGGTCTGTAAAAAATTTTGGGTGAATTACAATTTTTACTATATTGATCCTACCTAACCAGGAACTTAGGAGATCTTTCCATTGTCTGATATCCTCGTACATTTCTCTCTTCAGTGGTTTAAAGTTTTGTCAAATAGATCTGTTACTTCTTTGACTATACTTACTCCAAGGTATTTAATACTATTTGCAGCTATTATAAATGGTGCTGTTTCCCTCATTTCTTTTTCAGCCCTTTTATCTTTAGTGTATAGAAGGGCTACTGATTAACTACTGAGTTAATCTTGGATCCTGCTACATTGCTAAAGGTGTTTATCAGCTGTAGAAGTTCCCTGGTAGAATTTTGTGGATCACTTATTTATACAATTATATCATCTGCAAATAGAGATAGTTTCACTTCTTCATTTCCAATTTATATCCTCTTAATCTCCTTTTGTTCTCTTATTGCTTTAGCTAAATCTTCGAGAATTATATTGAATAGATAAGGCAAGAGAGGACATCTTTGTGTTGCTGATTTTAGTTGGAGTGCTTTGATTTTTTTCTCCATTGAGTTTGTTGTTGGCTGTTGGCTTCTTTTAAATCGCCTTTACTATATTTACATATTTTTCCTCTATTCCTGACCTCTCCAGAGTTTTATCATAAAGGAGTGTTGGATTTTGGCAAAGGCTTTTTCAGAATCTAAGGGTATGATCATGTGTTTTTTTCCTTCAGTTTGATGTTGTTGAACTCTAACTTTATGCCCTTGTGGTTCACTATGATACAGGAATTATTTAATTTTTTGTATCTGTTGATATTTGATTTATGATGAAGTATGTGTTCAATTTTAGAGAAAGTTCCATGTAGTGCTGAGAAACATGTATATTCATTTGCATTTGGGTGAAAAGTTCTGTAAATATCTATTATATAAATTTCCATGATAACATCTGTTAGACTCCTTATTTCTCTGTTAAGTCTCTGTTTGGTTGACCCATTCAGGGGGTAAAAGTGGTATATTAAAGTCTCCTAGTATTAGGGTGTGAGAATTTATGTAGAATTTGAGCTTTAGCAGTATTTCTTTTACACAGATAGTTGCACTTATAACAGGGGCATAAATATTCAGGATTCAAATCTCCTCTTGACCAATTTGTCTGTGATGAATAAGTAACGTCCATCTTAGTCCCTTTAATTGATTTTAGTTTAAAGTCTACTTTGTTTGATATTAAGATGGCAACTCTAGCTTGTTTCTTAGGACCATTTGATTAGAAAATCTTTTCCCAATCCTTTACTCTGAGCCTGTGTCTGTCCTAGTGGTTGAGGCATGTTTCTTGTATGCAGCAGAAGGATAGCTTCTGTTTTTCCATCCATGTCGTTAGTGTGTGTCTTTTTATATGTTAGTTGAATCCGTTGATATTAAGGGATATTAGTGACCACTGATTGATGTTTCCTGCTATTTTTGGTGGTTGCTTATATGTATTTCCTTTCTCTGGCCTTTTCTTCTCTGGGATTATTAAATGTTTATGGTTTCATGGGTGTATCTGGAGTCTTAGGTTGGAGTTTTCCTTCTAATGCTTTCTGGAAGGTCAGATTGGTAGATATTGTTTCAGTCTGATTTTTTCATGGACTATCTTTTTTACTCCATCTATGGTGATTGATAGTTTTGCTAGGCATAGTAATCTAGTTTGTTAGCCATGTTCTTTTAGTTTTTGCATAACTTCTGACCAAGACCTTCTTGCTTTCAGCATAATTAAACTCCCTGTGGCCAGACCCTTAAAGAAAATAAGTCCTTCCTCATCCACACCCCTGCCAGAGGCCATCAATGTAGAAGTGAGACATGGTGTCATTTAGCTGTGTTCTAGCCTTGAGTTATTGTGTACAATGACATCTCTCTCTTTTATTTTTTTTTTAAGTTCACTAATGATTAAGTACAACCCCTGCTTCTCTTCCTGGGATTGTTATACTTCACTCAGGAGGATATTCTCCATATCCATCTATTTGCCCGCAAAATTTAGGATATCATTTTTTCTTAGTACTTCATTAAGTGCTGATTAGTACTTCATTAAGCAGGACACAAAAGAAAGAACTGCTGAACCTTGTCAGGCCAAGAAGGAAAGCTCTTTAAAAATATTCTGCTTTATAGATAGGTCTGTCAGATATACTAGGCATAGTTAGAAGATAGATGCTTAAATGCTGCAGAGGAAACTTGAGTGACTTTCCAGGTAGCCAGCTGTTCCTATCATTTTTTACATCACCTGCTTGTACTTCCTGTTTTCTTAGTTAGTGTTATTTCCTTCTTGGCCCTTTGAGGAAGTTGCAGATGAGATAGTTATATTTATGGTTTTCCTGGTTACAGATTCAGAAAAGAAACACACAAGGGTAAAGTAAGAAGCTCACTAACAGTTGTAAAGTGTATAAAATTGAGAGACATAAGAAATACTTTTCAGTTGGTTATACAACTTTCATAGAAAATAAATTAGGTACAATCCTTTGGACTCACCAGTTGTTAATAGACTGGACATTATTGATCTAATTATTGCTTGTATTTATTGTATATAGTTATTGTACATATTGTATATAGTTTTTCTTATATTAGTTATAACCTTTTTGACACAAATTGGGAAATGTAGTGATAAATTATATATTTAAGAAAAATTATCTGGAACATCAGAGAACAAAAAATCACCCACAGCCAAGCCAGGAACATCAGGTAGTGGTGACTCATGCATTTAATTCAAGTACTTGGGAAGCAGAAATCCTCTGATTCTCTATGAGTTCAAGGATTAACAGAACTAGGTGGTAGTGGCACACACCTTTAATCCTTGCATTAACAAAGTTTATTCAGGAATTGAGATATGGTTAATATTGTGATGGGGAGGGGGAAAGATATATAAAGCAGGCATTCTTCCTTTTTGCCTAAGTGCTCTGTCAGTCTGAGTACTCTTGGAGATATAACCTATATTATTCTGTTTGTAGAGTTGCCTGGGTGAGAAGTGGCTGTGGCTTGTTCCTTCTCTCTGATATTCCAGTTTTTTCCCAGTATCTGGATCTGGGTTTTATTATAATATCAAATAGAATTCATGCAATTGTTTATTTTTCTTTCAGTTTATTTATATGCTGTGTTGCATTCACTTATTTATGTATATTGAACTATCCTTACATCTCTGGGTTGAAGTTTACTGGATTATAGTAGATGATTTTTTTCAAATGTGTTTTGGATTTGATTTGCTAGTGTTTGCTGAGTATTTTTGCATCTATGATCATGAGAGATAATGGTCTCTAATTTTCTTTTTAGATTCTTTATGTGGTTTGAGTATCATGCTAACTGCAGCTTCATAAAATAAATTAGAGTGTTACATTTGTTTCTATTTTGTGGGATAATTTGAGAAGTATTGGCATTAACTCTTTGCAAATCTTGTGGAATTCTGCTCTATGTCCATCTGAACCTTTGTTCTTTTTGGTTGGGGGACTTTTGATGGCTGCTTCTATTGCACTGGAGGTTATAGGTCTGTTTAAATTGTTTATGTTATAAGAACTCCTGGCACATAGCAGCCACATGAAAAAGCCAACATAGTGATGGCAGAACATTCTGTGTATGGAAGGCATGCCCCTACGTGTGACTATGTAAATCTGTGCACACCTGTTCTCTTAAAAGGAGACAACACATGAAAAGTTGCTCATATTTCTCTTCCACTTGTCTTCCCTTGTACTCACCTGGCAATTTTCCTGAATAAAATGTAGTGTGGTGCTGGAAAAAAATAGACCACTTAAGACAGAGCGAATGCAGTCTAGATATGAGTTCATAAAGATAAAGGAAAAAAAATTAAAGATGACCATTGGAATGTTAGTACTACCAGCTAAAGCATTTAGTTATCAACAACAGACTACTTCATAGCTCATGAAATAAATCAGCTTTCAGTCTATTTCATTATTTCTATTCATGTATTTCTCATTTATCTCTCTGTACACCTCAAAATTGACATAAATAACATAATAATTTTATAAATATTATACTTCATAAATTTAAAACCTTAATTAATTAAACTTAAAAAATGTTGTTACTTAAGGGTTAGGGTGCATGTAGTGAGCTAAAATCTCTGTACTAAGGAAACTTGCAATATGATATGTACATATAACAGTGATATTATTTTACTAATACTTAAAATAAAAACATATAGCAAAGATTATGCAATTGTAATTAACGATATATTTGATAACCTGCACTATTTTACAGGTTCTCTCTAAATATTTCAAATATTTTAAATTATTTACTCTTTAAGCAATTTTTAGTTCAGTAATTTAAATTTTTCTGATTATTACTACTATTATAGTAATATTGTTTTATTATTTATATATATTTAAATAATTTAGTAATAATTATGAAATAACTGAATTGTTGGTAACTGAGATTTTGATGAATTTTACATTATAATCCCAATGACTATATTTGGAAAGTATCTATCAAAGTTACCTTACTTGTATCACATATTTTTGAATGAGGATGGTCCCCATAAGCTCATGTTTGAATATGTGCACTCCAACACGTTGATTTCTTTTAGAAATTGTGTTCTGATGGGATTTTTATTAAAACATGGTTAACAGTTACTGTTCAAAGTTCCAAGTAGTTATAAAGTAATAAATTAGGTAATTAGCAAGCCAAAAGCCTTCTGGATATGTTGGCCTCAGAGGGTCATGAGCAAGATTTTATAAATGAATTCTATCCACAACATATCTTAAACTAACAATTTATTTTCATTAGTAGGTTTCCTAACTGTAAACTAATGTAATTAAAAAATATCTTGAATTTTCCATTGTATAATTTAACAAAAAACACTTTAACTATTTATTTATCATTGTCTATTATTAAATAAAAGACACATTTGTATTGAAATTTCTTTAAAAAAGATAGCGTTGAGAATATCTTAAAAGGAGAAACTTGATAAGCAGAGGATGTACTCACTTATTAGTGTACTTTAAGCAAAGGCATTCTTATTTCATAGAAAGAGGGTGGGTGAATAAAATTATTTAAAACACACACAAAACTTCTGGTCTGACTGTAGAAGGGTTGCTTAACAAAAAGTAATTTTTTTAAAGTATGATTTTGTATTTTAAAAAGTTAAAAAAAATCCTAATGAAATCTTATTTTTGAAAGATGTTGCACATTACATAAAGAGTGCAACTATTATTTTTTAGACGTCATAGTGAAATAATATTTTGTATAAAACCCATGATTTTTATGAATAACATTATGACACATTTCAGATTGTAGATATCAAGAACATTTTCTGGGGATTATGTTGAGAATGTACAATTCCCTGGCCTGAATAAATAATATGATTAATAATGAATATGTAACAGCAGCACTTGCCTTATTTCAAGCATCAATCAACAGCTTGATTAATGAGTTCTGGATTAATAAGAAGCAAGATTCTAAATGACATGCGAAAGAGGCAAAATGATTATACTTAGTCTGCTATAATATAAATGAGATATGACTACATTATTCTGTTATCTCAATATTTTCAGTTATTTAGAAAATATAAGCATAACCTCCTTAATAAAAATTTATTATGATATCAAGGCTCTTATATATACTTTCTGGAGAAGAAAAATTAAACCACATTCATGTATGGGTAATTTCACATAAGCACATAAAATGCTTATTTCCTTTTCACATGATTAAAATGGTCCCAATTTTTGTGCTTTACACTTCTAAAAGATTATAGATGTTATGCAGAAATTGTGTAAGAAATATAAAATGCCACATTAGTACTTTTCAACCAGCCCTTAAATAAAATATAGCTTTCTATGAGGCCATAATGTAGGATTCCAATTGTAAAAGTATTTATCACATATTAGCAAATAATATTTCTCAAGGTTTATTTTCCTTTCAGTGGGGACCATGAATTTTAGAATTTCCTGCAATGAGTGAATTGGTTGTCCATGTTATTTTTTCTGGATTTTTTTTTTTTTTACTTCAGGAAACTGAATGATGAAATGTAATTCTATGACTTGGTGAGCTTTCTGATGTATGATATATTATTCTGCTTTCTTGATCATATGAAAGAATGGCATAAATGGCATTTGTTCACTGTTATCTGTGACTGAAATGATGAATTTAAATATTTTTTCTAAATAATGGTCTAAGGAACAGATATTGTAAGTCAAAATTTCCAAAATACTAATTTTTAAAATATTTGAGATTGTATTTATTCCCTTCTCTTTTCTCATCCAATCCTCTAATAAACACCCCTCTAATCTCCTTCATATTTATGGCCATGTTTTCATTCATTTTCAATTTCAAGCATGTCTATACATATATATTCCAATGGAATCTGACGAATTTGTGTGATGCTACTTGTATGTACGTTTTCAGAGCTGACTGTCTGACACTGAACAATGAATTAATGTCCTCTTCTCTTGGAATAACTACCTCTTCCTTCTTCCAGTTCTACTTTGTTGCCTATGGTTCTTTTTTTTTTCCTTAGTAGGGTTTAAGTTTATTTGCATATCAATAAAAAAAGCTAGATAGATGATAGGTAGCTAAACAGATAGTTTGATAAACAGGTGTACAAATAGAGTGCTGGTTTCTGTTATTTGTAATGTTGGCAATATCTAGAATCACCAAGCAGAAGACAAACTTCTGGTCAAGTCTGTGCAGGAGTTTCTAGAATGTGTTAACCAAGGTAAGAAGACTCACCATAAATATGCATGAAACTATCTCCAGGATTAGGCTCTTAGGCCTAATAAAAAGGAGACTGGGAGCTGTGCACTAGCTTTTATCTCTCTCTGCTTCCTGGTAAAAATGTGAGTAGGCACCTTATGTGCCTGCTGCCATGCTTTCCCCACCATAACAGATTGTACCCCCGAACCATTAACCATTTAACCAAAAATAAACCTGCTCTTCCCAAAGTTGCATCTGTCAGTTATTTTATTATAGTAATTACACAAATAATGAATACTTTCTGTCTGGCTTGTTTTGCTATGTATGATAGTCTCTAGTTCCATACATTTTCTTGCAGATGATGTGATTCATTCAATATTTTAGAATAAAACTCTATTGTTAAATCTACCACATTGTCTATTTCTATCACCTGTTGATAGACTCCTGACAAATATACATTTTTTGCCGGTTGTGGTGGCGCACGCCGGTAGGATTTGCTGAAGGAGGCAGAGGCAGGAGGATCACGAGTTCGAGGCCAGCCTATGGTTCTTTGTGTTGCGTTGAGACATTGTGGTCTTCTCCCTGCATTGTTTGATATGTTTGCCATCATCCTCCTTGTTATGTTCCCATTTAGGTAGGCATATTTCTGAGATTTTACAGGTGTAGTTTCACATGCAGCATGGGAGACACAATCTCACAGCAAAGTTACTAACTTTAATAGTTTGTATGTATTGGTTCCAAGTAGATCACAGAAAGTGGAACTATTGAGAGGTATGGCTTCGCTGGAATAGATATAATGTTTTTGAAGGAAGTGTAACACTGAATGGGTAGGCTTCTATGTCCCTTATATGTTCAGTGAGTTAGACTACTTTCCATTGCCAGTAGGTCAAGATGTTTAACTCTCAGCTCTTTCTGCAGTGTCATGTCTACCTTTATATTACCATGTTATACTGTCAACAAACCTCTGAAAACATAAGCCATACTTAAAATATATTTCCATTAAAGAATTGTCATGTTCATGGTGTCTCTTCACAGCAAGAGAACCCATAACTCTGCATATTACAGTCTTGGTGTTATATTCCCCTAGTCATAAGTATGCGAGTGTTTTAATTGGAAAACTATTGATATTTTAATCTTTTTTTTTTCTAAAATTTTTTCTTTGGCATTTTATCTCTTTTTTTGCTTCTTTATTTTGTATTTATCAAGAAAAACAGTAAAATGAATTTAAAATGCTGATAAGTTAACAATAACTATGAAGAAGATAAAAATCATAAGCATGACTTATCAAGGGTGATAATGCAAATAAGATTGCTACACATATATTTTCTTTGTGTTCAGCTTCCCCTCTGATTTTTTTTCCATCCCTGTATATCCTTATTCAAGGTCCCTTCCCCCACCCGCCACATCAGGTCATTTTTTTCTTCTCCACAATTCCCCATCCCCTCCCTGGACAGGAAGCAGACAGTCCTATGGTTTCACTGACCCAATAATGCTTAGATCAGTCTCCACTCCTGGCAAATCCAGTTTTGTCCCCCCTCCCTCAAGAGTGAGTCAGGTGTTCCTATAGTTGGAGTGGGATCCAAAGGGTCAGTCCAGGGTGTTTCTCATCCCAAGCTGTTCATTGGTTGTGGTTTACAGCTTAGGCATGCTTGGCTTTTTTTCTTGTTTGTTTGTTTAGAGACCACTAATGAGTGAGTACATCCCCTGCTTATCTTTTTGAGATTGTGATACCTCGCTCAGGAGGATATTCTCCAAATCCATCCATTTGCCTGTGAATTTTAAGATATCATTTTTTTCTTACTGCTGAGTAGTATTCCATTGTGTAGACGTACCACAGTTTGTTAATCCATTCTTCAGTTGAGGGACATCTAGGTTGTTTCCAGGTTCTTGCTATTACAAATAATGCTGCTATGAACATAGTTAAGCTAATACCTTTGGAGTGTGAATGTGCATCTTTAGGGTATACACCCAGAAGTGGTATTGCTGGGTCCTTGGGGAGATTGATTCTCAATTTTCTGAGAAAACGCCATATTGCATTCCAAAGTGGCTGAACAAGCTTACATTCCCACCAACAATGGAGTAGTGTTCCCCTTGATCTGCATCCTCTCCAACATAGGCTGTCATCTGTGCCTTTTATCTTAGCCAATCTAACAGGTGTTAGGTGGTATCTCAAAGATAATTTGATCTCAATATTTTTCAAGCCTAAATTTATTTATTGGTCTAAACCAATAGATAAGGAACAGCCCTTTTTAGGCAAAGGCTAACTAGTAGTTAACTTAATAGCACTTTAGTCTTCAGGATAATAGAATAAGGTACACACACCATGGATAAGATTTTATTTAGTCATTAAAGCACAGAAAAATATTGAGATAGAGTTTGTGAAAGTCAGGGCTCTTGTTGAGAGGAAAAAGGAGTAAGGTGAGTAAGTGAGCATGAAGTTGGACTGTATCCTATGACTTATTTTAAGTCAAATAAACTAAAAACTAAGAAAATATTATATGTGCTTCAGGAATATAAATCAGATATTATCATCAAACCATAGCTAAATTGTTCCCAATTTGAGAAGTAGGAAAAAGGAATATAGAAATTATTTCCACATGCTATAACAGAATGTCATAATTACAGTTGAAACTGATGAATATTGGTGAAGAACCACTGACATAATACTGCGGCCCTTAAACAAGAAAGCTCAATTCTTCTAAAATATATTTTGAAAGACTTACAATATTTTCTTCTGGAAAATAACTTCTTTTGGTATATATAGAGATAGCTAATGATGTTTATTATTTTTCTACATTCATTACTCTGTGATAATTAGACAAAAGTTTCTATTTGTAATTTTTGAAAAATTCAGCACAAGTTCTCTTAAATGGATTAATTCTTTTTTCTTTTCATAACTAAGCCAACAAATTGTTTTAAATAACTTAGTTAGAAACATCGTACAATACTCCTAAAATTCAGTTCTTTTCTCTATTTCATTTTCTATGTTTTAAACAAGTGAGGTTGAAGATATATTTGGTTCATTGGTTAACAACAGTTTAGGACTTAGGTTCTATTCTAGGCATACAAGTATCATCGCAAGAAAAAATAAGAATGCAGTTAGATGGAAGAAACAATTAACAATTATCTGCAGCAATAGTAGCATAATTGGGGTTGAAAAACTTGGTTATTACAAAACAGTAGAGAGGATTTTGAATGTTTTTAACACAAAGAAGTGATGGATATTTGAAATGAAATTTTCATTATACACAGTACATGTGTATTGAAATCTCACTAGAGCCCATGAACATTGAAAGTCATGGGGAGAGTGTATGAAGGGAATAGGAGACATATGATCAAGATATGTTATAAACATGTATGAAATTTTCAGACTAAATAAAATAATATTTAAAAGATTAAATATTTTATTAAAAACACCAAATGCTATCTCATGAGTTTCTGTGATTCTAGCTAAAAGCTACTTAGTCTTATACTCTCTGCTGTCACTGTCCTCTGTGGGTATTGCATGCATATGCTGCATAAACACACATCAAGCAAAACACACACACAAATAAAATTAGAGTAATTTAATGTTTCAGAATAATATAGGTTAAGCTTTTCTTTGGTTTAAGTTCATTTTGTTGATATTGAATTGTAATAGTGCTTTCTTGCAGTCATTGCAATATCTTGACACAATCTGACAAATGACAAGAAAAGTTTATATTGCAGAATGCTGTGTACCTTCTGAATAATATTGTTCCATACATCTTACAACCATTTATAGTGTTATAAATTTTAAAACTTTGGATGAAATTGTATAATTTCCAGTTTATTTTTGATATTTCTCATCCAAGACTCTTATACAAAATTACTTTGTTTTATTTCTATAAAATGTGAAGCATTAAATTAATTAAATAGAACTATAATGAATGAGTACTTTTTTTTGAATGAGTACTTTTATTTGAGATATTAAGTAACTTTTTTATGATGGACAGCATAGAGACTACAAAGGCTATGTGGAAAGAAATGACATGGTTTTCATTTTAACATCTTATACTTGGTTTATTCTCAATTTATAATTTTATAGACTCTTAGAAAACATGTTTTATTTTTCTCATTCAGCTTTTGGTTCAGACATGAAAAATAATGATGGACACAATTTTTTTGTTTTAGTATGTAATGAACTTTAGAATAATTCCTATAGACTGCTAAATCAAAAACACAGATGACGGCCAATGCTGGAAAGTATGTGGAGCAAGGGGAACACTCCTCCATTGCTGGTGGGAGTGTGAACTTGTTCAGCTACTCTGAAATGCAGTATGGCAGTTTCTCAGAAAACTGGGAATCACTCTCCCAAGGATCCAACAATAGTACTATTGGACTAAAGATGCATATTCGCACTCCAAAGACATTAGTTTAACTATGTTCATAGCAGTATTATTAGTAATAGCAAGAACCTGGAAACAACCTAGATGCTCCTCAATTGAAGAATGGATTAACAAAGTTTGGTACATCTACACAATGGAGCACTACTCAGCAGTAAGAAAAAATGATGTCTTAAAATTCGCAGACAGATGGATGAATTTGGAGAATATCCCTTGAGCAAGATATTACAAACCCAGAAAGAGAAGCAGTGAATGCAACCACTCATTAGTGGATTTTAAGATTAAAATGACATTTATTGCATGGCCATAAATGTCTTTTTGACAATCAATGTACATAAGTGTATATGCATTATGAAAACTGTCCATTAAAATCCCATGACAAAAATGATGGTGAATGAAATCATTTATTGTACAAGCGCATTATGGATTCCTGGTTCTGATGTTTATAGTGCTCCATTTCTTATTATTATAAATATAGATATTTTTCTCCCAGTTATTATTAGGTTTACTAAACAAAAGTTTCCAAAAAGAAATAAATTATATTGATATATTAAACAAATACTGATAGCAATTGTATACCCACAGTTAAGTTCACAGCAAGTATTTACTGTCTGTTTATATTAAGACTGACCATCTAACCTGACAATTCTGACTCTTAGAATTTTCCTTGACATTGCATATTTATACTTCTCCATTACCTGAAGAAAGTAAAGTTCTTTTAGACACAACTAGATAAACTCCTTTCCCAGTGGACTCTAATTCTATTGCCTTGTATTTCGCATTGCAATGCTTTTAAATTTCCCAGCTGCTTTTTTCCCTTGTGCCATGCTCAATTTCATTGAATGCATTTATTTTGGATTAGGACATAATAACATAATACAACATGACTGATGCAAGTGAACATGATTCATTACTTCATTTCACATCAGTCTAGGAAAATTTGATCAGATGTGGTAAAAAAAAAAAAAACGCTGTTAATCAAGTGATAGTTTTCTCTGATCTCCTACTTTGAATACCCATAAAGTTCCAGTAAATAATTTTAATATCCTTATAAAATTATGTAGTGAAAAAGTTTTTTGCTGAAATATTTTATATATTTGTTTATGTTTTTATGATATGAGGGAAGCAGATTATTATATTAAATATGCCACAGAACATATAACTGGAAGATATCTTTTCAGATAATCAAATTGTGTCTAGTGATTGTAGGTATAATTTTTAGTTGTGTAATTAATATACAAATTTAATTCATTAAAGGACATCATGAATTATTATAAAATTTATTTTTTTATTTTCCTGGGATATCATATATAAGCATATACTACAAAAAACAATGGTATAGATATTAATTTAGAATAACCTCCTAGATAACACTAGACTCAGAATATTTTTACATATGATATACTTCAAAAATTTGTTTAGGACTTTATACTCAATGTAGCAATATTCAGAAAGAAAGTTTTTGAAGTGATTGAATGACAACTCTAATTTGGGAAGTGCACTAAATTATTGATTTACTTATTATTTTATAGGCCATTGGATATAAGGAAAATTGGAGGCATTTTTGAATTGTGGAACATTATAATTCAGTCTGTGCACTTTTGAAATCTCTCTCTCTCTCTCTCTCTCTCTCTCTCTCTCTCTCTCTCTCTCTCTCTCTCTTTCTCTGTTCCTCCATTTCTATTTCTCTGTTCTCCCTCTTTGTCTCTCCTTATTTTTTTCTCCTCTTCCCTAGTTCCTTTTTTCTTACTGGCTGCTATGAGATAAGTCGGTGCATTCTATCATAAACTCCCATTATGGTGTTCTGATTCAACAAAGTTCAGAAGCACAGATTCAAAGTAACCCTAGAGAGAGACATCTACAATTGTTAGCCAAAAGGAATCTTGTTTTTATAGAATATTTTTTATTATTGCAGCAATTGAAAGCTAAATAACATACATAAGTTAAAAATTTGTAAATTCAAAATGCATGATTTGAAAGGAAAAATATATTGATACTCTATATTGGGAACAAATATATTCTATATATCATGGTCACCGCCCCTGGATATTTTCTATCTGATATATTTCAGAACTTTCATCTAGCTATACTATTTATTTAAAAATAAAAGAGCATTGTATATCATTGAAATATAATAAAAGAAACATTAGTAAAAGTAAAGGCATACAATCATTGTCAAACTATGTAAACTTGCAATTGCTTGTTATAAAATGACGTTTAACTAGCTGGTTTAAAAGTTCTTTGAAAACAGTATAGATTGAGTTTTTATTTCATTCAAACCAGCGTCGATGTTATAAATTCTGTGGTGTATCTAATGGACTGCCTTTCAATATCAACATCTCAAAAGTAAATATACGCATTTGCCTCACAGTGTGAGTCAAAGTGATGTTATGTTTCTTTTCTTTTTTTATCTATTGAGCAAAACAAAATCCATATCTTTCAAACTCTCTGAATTCATGTATCATATTTAAACATATATGAAAACAAGGTTGTAGTGATTTTCATAAACAAGTGAATAAAGAAAATACTTGAATTCTGTGTTTGTTGTGTTTTCTCTAGCTTTACCAAATCCCCAGTTATTTTCAATGATGCAGTGATAATAGTCCATTAAATATATGGCAAGTAATTTTTTAAATTTTAATCCATGTTACACAGAGAAGGAAAAATTACCACAGGAAATGAATGATCAATTAACATATTAAAAACAGTATACATTGCTAGCTAGCACAAAATAGTGAGATACACCTCCTCATCAAGAGAATACATGTTTCACTGAAACAAATTACCCACCTTATTCTACAAATTCTAGCCTTTGGGTTTTATGAAAATAAGTAAACATCAAAAATCTATTCAGTACCATTATGATTCTCTTATTCTCACAAAAAATGTTCTAATGGTCTACATTTCTCAAAGCCAGTAGTTTGCTCAGGAATCATGAGTGAAAAGATTTTCAGTTTTGAACAAGTAAAATTTTAATATGTGATTTAAAAATAGAAATACAAGAAATAATAAAAGTCATCTAAATCTAAACTGACGTGTTGGTGAAAACAATATATAATTCTTAACAGTATAAATATTTTATCCTCTCTCCTTGTTTCCCTGTATAAGGAAGACTGGAGGCTTGCTATTGTGTTCATGTACCAATAGCCAATGATTCAAAGACTAGATTCTGATGTCTCGATGTCTCCTTCTCTTCTAATTTTGAGATCAATTATCTCACTCCACATGGAATATACTCATTCAAGGAGGCTGCTTGGATAGCAAGACTGTGAAATCTGTTTGTCTCTGTATGCCTCAGCACTAGAGTTATAAACATGTGCTCATTCCAGCATTTCTAATGTAGTCTTTTCTTAATTTTTGCAATTTTTACATTGTAAAATTAAAAAGCTTCAGTAATATTTTCCTAGTGAATAAATTATCTAACATTTTCACTAAGATTTATTAACCTTTAACTGTTCCAGGTAGAATATATACAGATTTTGATTTGACTGGGAAATGGAAATTATGTTCAGAACATGTTGCTAGGAATAAAGTATCTGAAATAATTTTCAACTGCAGTATTCCCTTTTTCCACTCTTAGGAATTGTGTCAGTAGTTTTTCAATTATTTTAGGAGTATACTTTGTATTGGAAAGGTGGTACAGTTTATAATTATGAAAAGCTACGTTTTGTGTGTTTATTTGTTTGAGACAGGGATTATCCTGTATATGTTACTGTGTAGTGCCCTGGAATAGTGTGTGCCCTTGCTAGCTTCAGACATGGATCAATCTTTCTGATTTGGCTTCCCAACAAATAGGAGTAAACATTGCCTAAGAATATAGTATATTTTTCTACACCATTGTTGGAATCTAGAACCTTGAGCATGTGAGGCAAGCAAACTACACAGAGCTTCATTTCCTTTTTTCCATGTTACTAGCTAAAGAATTTTTGACAATAATAACAAATTCAAAATGTATTAATATAGCTATTAGTAGATTTGATACAAAAGTAACAAAACATCTAGAGAAGTCATTTCTAAGTTAGTTTGGTTAGTTTCAAGTTATCTACCAACTAAGAAAATCAAATATATTAACTGAAAACTTTTCTTTACAGCAAACCATCTAGCAATGTACAAATTTAAAAATTGCACATGAGATGCATACTATTAGTTTTAGTTATCAAATCGATATATGTGATTATAAGGCATAGCACTGTGTTTTGATATATATATATATATATATATATATATATATATATATATATATAAAACATATAATGAATAAGTTATTTCTTAAGGTAATACTGCACTGAAAGTGACTGGTCCCATTTGCTCCAGTGAATGGATTTAGTGTTCCACATGCATATTTGTTTTTGATAGAACATTTAAAAGCCATTACTAGGTATATAAACGATACTCAATGGTAGGTCCCAGGCCTGCATGAGATGGCTAGCTGGAAATAAATTCATTGTTATTTGGGAAGATATTTTTGTCTTATAGTGTTGGGCATTTTTATTGAAAATATATTTGGCATATAATATATCTTGATTAATGTTTTCCTCCCTTTATTTTCCCAATTCTGTTGTACCTATGCCAATCCAGATTCACTGTCTTTCTGTATCTCATTTAAAAACAAACAGGCTTCTAATAAATACCAATAAAAATGTAAAAAAACTAAAATAAAATCAAAATCAAATATCTGAAAAGGACAAAATGAACAAACAAAAAGAAAAGATCTCAAGGCGAGGTGGAGTAAACAAATCTAGACAGAGAAACCCACTATTTTTCACACTTAGGAATGTCATTAAAGCACAGAACTGAACGATATATATGTAAATGACATATAGAGTACAAAGGAGAAAAAAATTTTAAAAAAGGATTGTAAAAACTAAAAAAATAGAAAGCAAAGAAGAGAAATCCCTACCAGACATTATGAGACATGGAAGTTCCAATAATGTCATTGAGTTTGTTTGCTGTTGCAGTTTACTGCAGGGCAGGCAGCATTCTGTTAAGATCAACATTTGCTTTGACTCAAGGCCCCCATCACAAAATTGAGCACATACCAGGCACTCTTTGAATGATTAAAATCCAGAGAATAGATAGGCTAGGGACTAGGGTAGAATCAAATACTACTGGACTAATAAAACATAGTGACAAAATTATTGTTAATGAAGCTTCTATGTAGAATAATATACTTGTACACTGTACAAATTTGTCACTGATACTGGTTTAATAACATGCTGATTGGGCAGGAGCTATGCAGGGACTATAGGTGACATAACCAGCCTAGGAGAATTCTGGAAAGATGAAAGGCAGAGCAACATATACCAGCCAGACTCAGAAGAAGCAAGATGAGAATGCTGCACCAAGAGAAGGTACCAATTGACATAGTTAAATATAAATAAGAATTATAAGCTAATTTATGTGTAAGAGCTAGTTAGTAATATGTTTGAGCTACTGGTCCATCAGTTACTATACTATTAAGCCTCTGAGTGACTATTTTTGGAAAACTACTGAAGTGTATTTGACAGTTCTAGCAGGACTGAAACTTTCAACTACACTTCTCTATTCATAGACTGATGCCTTCTTTATTCAGGCATCATCAGAATGGCTTGCTGTAGCAGGAGATGGACCAAATACAGATACCTGCAGCCAGACATTACAATACACACACACACACAAACACACACACACACACACACACACACACACACACACAGTGAGAGAAAGAGAGAGGGGCAGAGGAATACACAGCTCTAAATAGGATATCTGCATTAAATATTTCACTCAGAGCTCAAAAATCCTGCAAAGAGACTATATGTACATAAAACAACCCCAAAAGAAAATGAACTTGAGAAGAATTTGTAAAGATAGTTTTTCATCAAAAATTGTTCATTATTAAGCCAATATGCTTCCTGCATACTAATCAGCCTATTTTCACCACTATAAAATTTTATTTGGCTGTCAATAGTGTTGCAATGGATTAGTCAACTGAAGGATTCTATGTTGTCACATATGTCATCAGTGAATATTAGAGTTGTGTCATACCTTAGGAGTTCATCCTTCAAAGAACAGATGGCCAAAGGCCCACACTTGTGTGAGTTACTGATTACTGTGGTAGATTTAAGGCCAAGAACGCTGGAAACACAAATAATATGAACGAAATGAAGCTTTTGCAAACTTGGTATATGTATTTTCTCCTTCCTCTAGAGTCATTTCAAAGACAAGTCTTAGAATGTGATGTTAGTATAGAGTATCATTTATTCTTACTGCTGAGTAGTATGACATTGTATAGATGTACCACAGTTTGTTAATCCGTTCTTCAGTAGAGGGGGATCTAGATTGTTTCCAGGTCCTTGCTATTACTGTAGAGAGCTGTCTGCAGCCCTGCCTTAAAGATGGCGCTGGCTTCTGCCCTCCACCTTCCACATGGTGAGTGCTCTCAGTGACAAACATTCCCATAATTGGCTAGGCTGAGGATCTGGCTTACTTCTGTATAACTGGACCTATAGGTAGTGCTCACATGGTGTACTGGGGTTGGCTGCCCAGAGGCTATTTAGGCTGCAGGCAGGTTTTCCCCCAGGAGGGCGAAGATGTAGCAAGTCAGTCATTCCCCATCATAACTCAGAAGTCAGAATTCAAGGTTCCTAAATAAAACTGCTGAAAGAAGAGCCTGGTGTCGTGTATTCCTTGCAGGACGAGGTTGCACACAACAATTACAAATAATGCTGCTATGAACATAGTTGAGCTAATGCCTTTAGAGTGCAAATGTGCATCTTTAGGGTATATTCCTAGTAGTGGTATTGCTATATCCTTGGGGGAGATTAAGAGGGAACACAAACCCAGAAAGATAAGCAGGGGATGTACTCACTCATTAGTGGACTTTAAACAAAACAGAAAAAAAGCAAATCATGTCCAAGCTGCAAACCACAACCACCGAACAGCTTGTGATCTGAAAAACCTTGGAGCAGCACCTTGGAATCCATTCCCTCAAGAGGAACACCTAACCCAGTCTTGATTTTGGGGTGAGGTAAGCGGATCTGCTGGTAGTGGATGCTGAACTAAGCCATATTGGGACCTTGGGACCTACTTCCTTTGCTGGGGAGGAGATAAAGTGATGTGGAGAAGAGAGAATGACTTGAAGGGGTCGGAGGGGGAAGGGAGCTTGAACAAGGATATTAATGAATAAAAAATATGACTTGATTCATAAAAAAATAAATTATTAATGAAAAAGAAAACGTTGTAAACCTCTAAAAATATAAACTGCACAATTTTTAAATACTTGAAGCATTGGAAAAAATATTGATTAAAATTCAAAACTCCTTTTGTGTGGTGGAAATGTTTTTGTATGATGTAAATAAAGTAATTAGTTTGGCCTATGTAGAGCACTACAGAAGTGGGTAGAGAATCAGAGGACAGGCAGTCAAGAAGAGGACAGAGTTAGTCAGTCTCTATCTGACTCTCAAAGAAAAAGCATGTGACAAATCTAAGTGAGCCGTGGGCCAGGCCACGTGGCAGAAAAATTAATAAAAGTGAGTTGATTTAAGATAAAAAACTAACTAATAATAAACATGAGACATTGTCCAAACAATATAAAGTTAATATAAGTGTCTAATTCATTTCTTTAAGAGACAAAATCAAATCATCATATTTTATGATCATTTACTATTTTTATTTCTGTGCTCTGCTTTTGTCTTTTAATGTTTGTTTCAAAATTTGGGCTTACCCATCTCTGCTTTTCTTTTTGCGATTTTCAAAGTGTGAACCTAAAGCTCAGTGACTGTATATGTAAAGGAAAGAATAAATGAGATTTGGGGATTTAAAAATAAATAAATAAATAAATTCTCATAAAAAGAACAATATAGACTATTTAACATCAATTAAAATCTCAGTTTCTTCCAGAGAAGAACATTCCACTCATTTTCAGCATTTCTCAGTTGCCTGTTTCTCTTGTCTAGGGTTGAATCTTCTATGCTTTTTATCTGCCAAATTAGCATGTGTATGTATGCTGTTTTTGATCAGCTTATGTTTAGGCAGTTAGGTTTATGAGACTTATTTGTTTTAGCTTCTGACAACGTCACAGCCAACTACAAGTTTCTCAGCCTATTAAAATATTTCTGTCTTCAAGGATTCATGAACTTAAGGGCTAGGAGTTGTATTGTTGATATATTAACTGGAACTGTGTTTCATGGTTCTGCAATTTAAATAGTTGTGGTATCTTGTAGTAATTTTGGTCTGTGTTAAAGAGTAGTTTTGTTGTTTAGCCGTGAAAATATGTACATATAAGTAACAATATACAGACTGATCATATTATATCTGTGTATTAGGTATATATAACAATATTTAAAAGAACAAATGGTTTAGAATTTGAAATAGAGCAAGAAGGGTTATATGAGAGGATTTGGAGGGAGAATAAAGAATTGATAATGCTATAATTACATTATGATCTTAATAAATTAAGACAAAATATAATGACCAAGTTCTATTCTTATTTAAAAGGCAATTAAAATAAATAATTCACTTTCCCTCATATACATTTACACTATTTCTGAGATGATAAATATCTATTTAGACAGGGAACCAACACCAGGACAAAGAAAAGATACAACCATAGTTCAACATGGTGAGCTTGTAAATTTAGTGGTATTTCTTACAGGAATATGGACAAAAAGCCTCTTATAGGAGTTCAAATTATTCCAAAAAACCACCTGTGTCACCAAAAATCCATCATGGCATGGATGACAGCTCATATAAGCTGGAAACCTATTACATATCTCTGTCTTTACTGGGGAGCAGGTGGGCAGTTTGAGAAATCCTGCTAAACCCCTTTCTTCATTTTTTTTTAATTTAATAATTATGGTTACTGTCAATTTTCTTCTGGATTAAATTTGTACTAGATCCAGAGGAAAGTATAGCAAGAAAATAATGATCATCTAATATATATTTAGTAAAAAATACAAGTTTTGACGTTGATAATGGTAGTAATGTTAAATGTAATCATATGTAAAGAGTTCATGATTTGTGTTTATATAGATGGTTTCTGGGAAAACTATTCAAATGATGTTCTTTAAAATAGTAAAGCAAACACTTATTAGATAGTATGAGTGGATTATTAAATTAGGAAGCTAAAGTAGGTGTTCTCTAATAAATTACTTTAACCAATTTTTTTTCTTTGCCAAAATGGACTTCTTTCAATTATAGAGCAATGAAGAATGTAATATGAAAGTGATTGATAGGCAAGACAAATAACTACCAAAATTGGATAGTTGGTAATAAATTTGAAATCCATAAATGAATGTATATCAAATTATATAATTCTAATTAGCTAAATGATATTATACCTGTAAAATAAAATTAAGGTTAAAATGGATAGATTTGTTAGCAGTTTATGTTCTTAATAGACAATAGTTTGAATCAGAAAATAATTCCAAATCCAAGTAAAATGAGAAAATATAAAAAAATTAACAATAGATGTAATACAATGTCTTATGCAACATTTAATAACTTCCAAGGAAATAAAAATGGTGAATGCTGCAGATATTGTCCCATGAATAAAAATGCAAATACTCTGCTGAGTTACTACAATAAAGAAATCTGTGTGAATACTTTTAGTAGGAAATTTGGATGTATGCTAAAGTAACATAATACAGAATGCACAGGTTATATTTTGGAATATACTTGTATATACTTATTCATAAATACTTATAATATCAATTAGTAAAAACAGAGTTTATAAATTTGAAAAAAAAAGTCCAAGATGGAGTATATGGATGGGTTTTGGGTGATAAGAAAAGAAAGAAATTATATAATTCTATTATAGTCTCAGAAATATAAGAAAGAAAATAAATTATAAAAAAATGTAAGTCCAATGTACTGTGGCTATAGATAATTTGTCAGTACTGACCCAAATCTTTTGACAAACTAATATAAAATTTTACCAAGTTTTTTCATGAATGTCCAATTTATAACTTAGAGAAAAAATGTTCCATAGCTTAGAGAAAAAATGTTTCCTAATAACCATCAGCATTTGTTGATGATCACATCATATTTCAGTGAAATGTTTGAACTCCCTTTTGTGGATTAAAAGTCTTCCAACTTCTTCAACTGTTTATGGATTTGTCTACTGCAAAGTGGAAGATTTGGCGTACTCTAAACTGACATTGGGTATAACTTTAAAGTGGTACTTTAACACACTTAATACTACTAGAAATAGTTTTAAAACAAATAGAGCCATACTGCAGGAGCTACTGCAGTCTAATGTAGTTTACCCTTAACTAAAGCCAAACAAAGACTGAAAAAGTAAAATTATATATCAATGTCTGTAATGAGTATAGATGAAAATATATTTGATAAAGACTTGAAAAATTGCATTCATCAGCTTATCATTTTCATTAACCACAAAAAATTAGGTCACTCCTAGAAAATCAAAGATGTTCAGCACTGGAAAATCAGTAAAAAGTTAAAACCAACTTGAATAGAAGTAAAAGAAAATGATATAATTTTCTCACTAAATTCAAAATAATAGTATAATAACATTACATAGCATTTGAGTTAATCTTTGAAGGTGTTTCCAGAGAAGATTAATTATAAGAAAGTCAATAAGTGGTAAGTTCAATGTAAGTGACATCATTTCACAGAATTAAAGTTTAAATTGTAAAATATAAAAAGAAAGTCACCTGAGTATTAGTGTTATTTTGCTTCTCTGCCTGAAACTGGTTACTACTTTCTTTTCCTGATAAAGATGACAAACATACAGTTTTTGTTTGTCAATTTCAATATGAATTAATAATAATGAAAATCTTATTAAAGTATTGGCATAAAGATAAGTATAATATAAGATTTGACAATTCAATACATAGTAAATATTTTAAATTACTATACATCTACCATTAATTACCTTTAAAGTAACTACAGTGGATTAGTTGAAGTAAAAATGCCCATGAATGCCAGAGTTATTTAAGGGGAGAGTATGATGTGTAATCTTATATATGAATAGTAGCATTTTAACCTTTCACAATCTTTTTTTACCTTTTTTGATTTTTGATTTATTTTTGAAAATGTATCACTTTTTTATCCATGTATCACCTTGTTCAAACTTACTTCCCGCTACCGCCCCTCCCACTAACTCTCTCTTCTTCCCATCTCTTTATCTTTTCCCCAGCAAGGGAAGGAGGTCCCAAGATCCCTAGGTGTCTTAGTTCAACATCCACTCCAAGCAAGTCTGATTTCCTCATCCTAATGTCAAGACTGGGTCAGGTGTTCCTCTGGAGGTAATGGGCTCCAAGGTGCCAGAACAAGGTGCTTCAGATCCCAAGCTGTTCCATGATTGTGGTTTGCAGCGTTGATGTTCTTTGCTTTTTGTTTAAAGTCCACTAATGAGTGCGTACATCTGCTGTTTATCTTTCTCGGTTTGTAATACCTTGCTCAGGAAGATATTCTCCAAATATTTCCATTTATCGGTGAATTTTAGGATATCATTTTTTCTTATTGCTGAGTAGTACTCCATTGTGTAGATGTACTATAGTTTGTTAATCCTTTATTCAGTTCAGGGGCATCTAGTTTCTTTCCAGATTCTTGCTATTATGAATAATGCTGCTATGAACATAGTTGATCTAATGTTTTTGGGGTGCAAATGTGCATCTTTAGGGTATATGCCCAATAGTGGTGTTGCTGGGTCCTTGGGGAGATTGATTCTATCACCCTGCACAAAACTCAAATCCAAGTGGGTCAAATACCTCAACATAAACCCAGACACTCTGAACTTGATAGAAAAGAAAGTGAGAAATACCCTCCAAAGCATTGGCACTGGTGATCACTCCCTAAATTTAACACCAGTGGCACAGACACTAAGAACAACAATAAATAAGTGGGACCTCCTGAAACTGAGAAGCTTCTGTATAGCCAAGGACACAGTCAATAAGACAAAACGACAGCCTATAGAATGGGCAAAGATTTTCACCAATCCTACAAGTGACAGAGGACTGATCTATAAAATATACAGAGAATTCAAGAAACTAGATCCCAAAACCCTAAATAACCCAATTAAAAAAGATTGGCTAAGATAAAAGACACAGATGACAGCCTATGCTGGAGAGGATGAGGAGCAAGTGGAACACTCTTCTATTGTTGGTGGGAGTGTAATCTTGTTCATCCACTCTGGAATGGAGTATAGCAGTTTCTCAAAAAAACATTGAATCAATCTTTAAATAATACAGCAATACCACTATTGGGCGTATATCCTAAAGATGCACATTTGTACCCCAAA